>JAZGTH010000012.1:9950000-10107500 GCA_036877525.1 Chromobotia macracanthus | reverse complement strand
CACATTTTCTTCCTCAGGTAAAGTAGAACCACCAGTTTCCACAGTAGTCCAACAGAACAAAACCTTCTGCAAGATCAGGTTCACTCCCAGCATCGCCCAGCAGGCAAAGATTTCCACCAATGGCATGCTGGGAGATTTTATAGTCCACTATGATGTAGAGAGAGAGATGGGCATTGGGGAAATACAGGTACACACACACAACAGATATACTTTACAACACTATAAGCTATTAAATTAAATTAAAGATATAAAATAATTAAAAGGCAAAACATGATAAACACATTTACAAAATTATTTGTTATAATTAAACTGAAGTAACTATTAGTGGTTGCTAAAGACACTATTACAGTTTTAAGTAGTTAGTAACTATTAACTTGCACTTAACTCATCCAGAACCGGCCATAATCATGACTGATAATTCATGAGCTGTTGAGGAGGGTTAATTTTTTTAAGCAACTGCATCACACTGCAAATCTACAGTCATTAAGCAACCACTAACAACACCCCGGCAACCAATCAAAACACCTTAGTTACCAGATATCAATCAGCTAAAAACACGTAGAACACATTAGCAACTGCATAGCAACACCCTTTTAACTAGCACTGAAGCTGCAAGTTTTGTTTGGGCAAACACCACTAGCATTCTCTTCAAAAAGTCAAAATTCACAAGAAATTTCCACCTTTTTCATATTGTTTGTTATCCTCTTTCTTCCCTCTCAACATTTTTGAAATCCATTCAGAATGTGATGAGGTCACTAAAGACTTCAAACTCCTCCAGATGAGCTCACCGCGCACACACACACAACACTCATTACAGACTGAATATCTGCTGTATTTCAGGTTTTAGATGGACACTTTGTGCACTACTTCGCCCCCAAAGACCTGCCTGTCGTGCCTAAGAATGTTGTATTTGTGATTGATACCAGCGCCTCCATGGTTGGGACCAAAATCAGACAGGTAAATACTCAGGTTACAGGAGAATCTCAAATCTATCTAGGCCTAATAATAATTAAATGGGCACAGTCAACTAAAAAGTCACATTCAACATTCCAGCATTCTCCTCAGAATCACAAACTGGCAGGGTTCCAGAGAGGGAATGATATTCTCAAGAGGGAATGATATTGTGACACAATTTTCCCAGCTGGTTCTTGTGATCTCATAGCTGGACACACAGATACACACACCCTTCCTGGAACAAAATGGCAGAGTTCAAAAGTTTTCCTTTTACATTTTCTCATCCAGACCAAAGACGCTCTGTTCACAATCCTACGCGAACTGCGGCCCAACGATCACTTCAATTTTGTCACTTTTTCCAATCGCATCCGTGTGTGGCAGCCGGACAAACTGGTGCCTGTTACACCCAACAACGTACGTGATGCCAAGAAGTTCATCTACATGATCTCACCCACTGGAGGTAGAAAATCTAACCCACTCTCAAACACACCCTCTTACATATTTTAACATCATTAACTTATAGATGATTTAAATGGATAGTTCACCCATAAAAAGAAATTCTGTCATTGATTTAATCACTCTTTTACACAGTTTTTGACATTCAACAATAAAAATACAGAAAACAAGCATATGAGCAGTCCATGAAAGCCATACAATCAGTCAATTTAATAGTTTGTAATCTTGCTCTCTGCTGAAGCTCACATCAAGGTAACATTTGTGTACTGAATTTAAAAATGGTGTACTCAGTTACTACAAACACTAGAACAATTTGTTATCTGGGCATAGACAAAGTTTAGACAAGAACCTGGACAGAGCTGATTATTAGTGTGTAATCTTTGGAGTCTGTTCCTCACATAAAGCTGACAGTGTTTCAGCTGTATAAAAAGAGCTGTGTAACATTTCTTTAGAAATTGTCTACTGTTGTATTAAATTAATAGTACACTAGGTTTGGAATGACATAAGGGTGAGTAAATAAAAAGTAATTTTTTGGTGCGAGCCTTTATTCTCATTTGACATCATCTTCTATTTATATCATTCATTGATTTCTGTGATTGAAATCTCTTTCTCAGGCACTGATATCAACAGTGCTATTCAGACAGGCTCATCGTTGCTAAGAAACTACCTGGCCAGCAAAGATGAAACCCATCACAACAGCGTCTCACTCATCATCTTCCTGACTGATGGGCGGCCCACAGTGGGTGTGGTCCAGAGCCCAAACATCATTGGTAACACTAAAGCTGCAGTGCAAGATAAGTTCTGCCTCTTCACAATTGGGATGGGTGATGATGTGGACTACAGGCTGCTGGAGAGGATGTCCCTGGAGAACTGTGGAACCATGAGGAGAATCCCAGAAGATGCTGATGCCCGTGTCATGCTGAAAGGGTAACACACGTGTCATCATTAACACTTAGTGAACTCACTTAAACATTTAAACAGCAAAACTGAGTTTTTATTTATTATTTACTCACCCTCACCCTCATGTCATTTAAACTCCAGATGAATTATGTTCTTCAGAAAACAGAGAAGTTAAAAACTCTTGTCCTGGGTTTTGTCCATACAATGGCAGTGGATTCCACTTCGTCTCTTCTCATAATTCAAAAGAACACAAAAAAGTAATAAAAAATACATGCAGTATATTCCAGGTCCTCTAAAGGCATACAAATAGTTTTGGAGAAAAACAACAAATTAAAATATAATCCATTATTTTATGAAAACATTTCTCTGAGAGCACATTGGAACACTTGGAATATACTGCACAGATCACATGGACTTATTCTGTGTGTTTCTGAGTCATTCACTCAGTTTTAAGAGCAGGACAACCATTTTAAAAATTCTCTTTGGTTCCAAATAACAAAGAAAACCAAAGAGGGTTTGAATGACATCAGAATGATAAATAATGACGTAACCCTTTTAAGGGTTAAAGAGCCCCCAACTAATTCAAATTTTCACCTGTCTTGAGAAGTAAAAACCTCGAAGTCAAGGTTTAAGGTCAAACGTCATGAGGCACCATAGGAAGTCTTTATGCAAGGTTAAACAATTGGGCCCCAAGTTAAACTGGGTTAATCTACAGAATAGATAACTAATTAACCAACAGTCTGAGGCAACACACTGAGGCACCTATTTCTCCATCCTGTTCTGTCTCTATAAATCCTTGACCTGTTTTCTCTCTATAGCTTTTATGATGAGATTGGCACACCGTTGTTGTCTGACATCCGAGTGGAATACTCTGAAGATGCCGTGGAATACATCACCCAGAATCTTTTCACAAACTACTTCAACGGCTCCGAGCTTGTGGTGGCAGGAAAACTGACCAATCGCAGCTCAGACTCACTGCACATTCAGGTTACTGCCAGCAACAGTGAGCGCAGCATTGTGCTGGAGAAAGATGTGTCTCTACGAGAGCAAGAGCGGGAAACAGAAAGGCGGCTAGTGGAGGCGGATGCCGGTCCGAAGGCGGATGGCTACGTAGAACGACTGTGGGGGTATATGACCGTTAAAGATGGACTCAAGGGGAGACTCCGCAGCCAGACAAGTGGAGAAAGAGAAAACTACACACAACAGGCTACAAATCTTTCATTAACGTATAACTTTTTAACGCCACTTACACAGATGATAGTGGAAAAACCACAAGTGCTGGCTGATGGAACTTTAGCAGAGGCAGAGCCCACAGAAGCACCGCCTCCTGCTGAATCATCCAATCAGCTGTCAGACGATGACAACAGTTTAACACCCCAGACCCTCTACAAAAATCCACCACCCAAGCCAAGTTCTGGAGTCATCCAGGCAACAAGTGTGTTTATTCATATTGGACAGCATGTTAGACATTTGTTTTAGATCAAATTTGGGGTTGATTATGATTCACATTACAAAACTGGCCTTAAAAATATTAGACTTAATACCACTTCAAGCAGTTCATGTCAGTTTACCTTTTTCTTCTTATCTGCAGGTCGTGTCAACAAACCCGCTAAAATATCTGCTACCTTATCCAAAACATCCGGTATTTTTTTTCCATTTTTTCCATCTGCTATGCATTTCAGTGTGACTGTATGTGAGTGTAGTTGAAAGCAGTGATAATGTTAAAGCTCTTCACTTTGCATCGTCTGGACTGAGTGCCTTGTAATTTGTTCAGGTAAAAAGGGTTTCATCAGAGCAAAGTTAATTACTGCTGATAGTTGTGTATGAGCTCTAATTTAAGGGGGGTGGTGATGGGAAAAGGCAGCCTCATTATGGGGTAAGACTATTATGTAGAAGAGTGTTTTAGTGTGTCTTTTTGTGTGGTATTCACTGTACATCAGCATACACTGACTGCATTTCCAACAAATTCTAACACAAGTCTTTAGGTTTTGAATTTATCAGATGAGTAAAACATCCCTCCACTGAAGCCTTGCTGAATCCCAAATGTTTGAAAGGCCTCTGAAATGTCATTTTCATAAAGTGTTGCACATGAGAACCATAAATAACACAGAGCTTGTTTGTGTTGCGCAAAAAATGCAATATAATATAATTAGACTCAGTTGCAACTAAATTGCAGTTCTAGTATTTGGTAACAATTTGAGAACTGGGACATCTGCTGCTGCCAATTTACTGGAATATACAGTAGTGAAAGAGCTGCTGTCTGGCAGTTAGCAGATGCACTATTACACAATACACACTCAATATGCATTAGGTAAAGATTGTTTTCTGTCTCTTACAATGTTTCATCTGTTTGTAGCTGATGGTGATCCTCATTTTGTGGTGGAGTTTCCTCACAGTAAACTGATGGTGTGTTTCAACATCAATGGAGAGCCAGGGCACATTCTCAGACTGGTGTCTGACCATAAACACTCCGGTAAACAACACGACTTCTGAACTTTGTTAGGAAGCTGTGATGCTGCATTTGTTTTGCTATGTAGTGAGCTTTTTATTACAGAATTCTTGGAATTTTATTTCAATCAATTTATGATTACTCCAAATTCTAGCCTTAACATTTACATTGAAGGTTTGGATTTATATTTAGTACTTTTAAATATCAAACTTTAAAAAAAAATTGTTTCTAAATTTGTTTCTGAAGTAAAGACCAAAATATTGCATTCAATCTTTAGCTTTACCTGAAAAACAAAAAAAAAAACATTGTTTATACCAAACGTTATTCTATATTCAACACCCTGTAAAATTCTACAGAATGTATGTATTTGTTTGTATGTCTGTGAATTAGGTGTGACTGTGAACGGTGCACTGATTGGTGCTACAGCCCCGGTCGGCAGTCATAAAGAACAGAGGACGTATTTCAGCACTATATCTATAGTAGCCAATAAGCCGAGTCGCTCTTACATTGAGGTGACGTCACAGAAGGTCATACTGGACGGCCGAGACCGAATGATTCTTCCGACCAGCTCCAGTATTTCTGTTGAGACTGCAGACCTGAGTGTGGTACTTGCTGCTAACACAAACCTCACAGTGACCATCCAAAGAAACATCAGATTCATCGTCCTGTTCCACCGTTACAAAAATCCAGCCCCCTATCAGCGAGATCACCTGGGCTTCTACATCGCCAACAGCAAAGGACTGAGCAACGAAACACACGGGTTGCTGGGTAAGCAACCACACACACATTAGTTCTTTTCCAAAACCTAGTGAGCTGACATGGTGTTTACTGGTTACATCAGGCAACTGATATACTTAAAGGAATAGTTCACCTTAAAATAAAAATTAACCCAAAGTTTACCCTTATACCATCCTAGATGTATAAGTTTCAAAGCTTGGAGATTCAAAAATTCAGGAATAATTTAATGGCATTACAAGGCTGGGAAGAGCCAGGATATTATTTAATATAACTCTGATAACTCTGTGTTCGGCTGAAGAAAGTCATATACACCTAGTGAGGAAATTATGACAGAATGAGGTGAACTACTGTTTAAAAGCTAAATTGAAGAGAGATGTCATTTTAAAGTAAATATTACATAAACTGGGGTGATTTTGAGTTTGTTTCTGGCAGTTCAAAACAGCTTGCCAGTGGCAGCATATTCAGTTAAACACCTTCAAATCACTTTAGTTCCAACACAACGATGTAAGGTAGGGGTAACTAATACGTAGGGCTTCACTTATTTTGATGCAAATATCTTTCTGTTTCCAGTTCAAGTATGCTGGGGCCTTATGGCTGCATTTAAACTAAAATTACCTTCATAAATAGTCTCTGTGTCAGGAGTGCATCATGTCTTTAAATGCTGTCTAGGCAGGTAGCTCACTAGGTCTGGAACAGAGCAAATACTTCAAACATTTATCTTATGTACAGTATCAACTGAGGGACATGTTCCTGTATTCACAGGTCAGTTTCTGCATAAGGATATTGCATTGACACAAATTCCTGGAAACTTCAGCATGGATGGAATAAACGGCACACAAGAAACACTCAAAGAAAATATCACGTTACCAAGTTACCCCGCCCTGAAGCTGAAGGATCGAACCGTCACCGTGATAAAGAAAACCAGAAAAATCTACTCTGGAAAGCAGACAGTTGACTGCTGGTTTGCCAAACACAACGCGGCTAAACTGATTGATGGACAGTACAGCGATTACGTGGTGTCACACATGTTTGACACAGGAGACTGGGCTAATGGAACAAACACACGCTGAAACAAACACATACTGAAAACTCTGGGCTCGTGACAGGGTCAGGACACTACTTCACACAAACACTTTGGAAAAGGTCACATATACCCATATACTGCGGTTAAAAATATAAGTTATATTCAGTCATTTGTGGATATACTACTGTACTGATTCTGTTGTAGTAATCTACAAATATATATTGTATATTGTTAGTTAATGTATTAAGACACATTTTTACTAATAATTAAATGTTTATATCTTACAGTGTTCAGACTTACTTTGTCTTTGGTGCAGAGCACAACAGTTATAAGAAAAAGAAACAGATGATGTATTATATATATTCAGATTGTTCAGATTTTTATAAATTAATAGCAATTATTATTTTCCAAACAAGATTAATTGACATATTTTCATGTTTCTTCCTTTAAGAGGCTCTCACTGATGACGAGTCTCAATGTCATTGATCACGATTGACTAAAGCCAGTTCAGATAAATAACATTAGCATTACTGCAGTGCTTGGCGCAAAAATTGTTCTGTTGTTATCACAACATTTTTGTTGGTGTGTTTGTTTTAAAAAACAGTCAGAAAAAATTACAAAGTCAGACGTGTGTGTGTGTGACAGAGGGGAGGACTCCAGTTCATCTACCTGCGCCCGTCTTCACTGCTGGGCGTCGCAGTCCGAGTTGGCAGCCGGTAAAGCTGCAGTGTTTGAAGTAAATGTAGCTTTCAGTAGCTGAAGTGTTTCATTAAGTAGGTTTGTGTGTGTTGGTGTGTGTGTGGTTTGTGTGTTGTTTGTGTGTGTTTGTGAGAGCAGGGAAGGACCGAGAAAAAGCGCTTTTCACTTCTGCTGTCGCAGTCGGATGACGTAAACAACTCGGCGCAGTGATACGAAAATGCGTCCTGGAACTACTTCATAGCCGTGCAAATAATGTTGAGAGCCAATCACAATCTAGCATTCATAATTTAAATTAAAAATCCAATAAACACATTTTATACTTTTTGGTAAAATAGTTTTGTTTTGATGATGCCATTCGCAATGCTTCATGGGATTGGTTCACAGTTCCTTCACAGTAATACAGTCTTTCTACCGCGTTGTTTAAAATCAAGTCTGTTTTCTTTAAATGATTGCTTTTGTTCATGGCAAATAAGTCTTTATCGAAGAATTGGAGGAAATGGCTGTAGAGAAAACGTGAAAATAAAGAATATTCTTTAAGAACCAAGTGCTGGTAAAAAAAAAAAAGTGGGCGGCCATGTTGCGTTCTGTTACCAAGAAGAAAAATGTTTGTGTTGAGCAAACCGCAACAACTCTTTCATTGTCAAACTCAGTGGAGTGGATTTATGTTAGGGTGGATTCGAGCATATAACAGCTCAGAACAGTCGGAGTTGATTGTCTGTCATCAGAGGGTCAGATGGTGGTTAAGACTCGCCCCTTGAGTCGCTGAGTTTGCTCACCTCTCAGACATTGTAAAGTTGGACACTTTATCCCATTGGGTTTTGTTGACTGTGGCTAGAATAAGCACATAAGGGTTGATTTTCACATAACAGCTCTGGAGACAAGTGACCCCATTTACTGATAAGAGAAAACGCACAGGTACACACACACTTACACAAAAACTTAAGCTCAGCAGTCAACAGTGAGATCTAAATAGGCGATCTGGTATAAGAGGCTGTCCATTTAGTGAACAGTCACACTTAAAGGGTATTAAGCACATGCAGTTTTGCTGCACAATATCGTTTTTGCTTTTAAAAGTTATTACTACATAATAAAAATATTTTATCAAGCAGCTTCAAAGTGGCAATTTTCAGCATAAGACAGTCTGACTTGTGAAAATGGTTAGATACAAGGTTATTCATTAACATGTAATGTCGCTGCACACAGTAATATTTACATTTTCTAGCTTGCTGATTTGGTAAATACATATAGATCACTGTATTGTTCAATCATCATCTAATTCTGTTACTATCATTTCATAAGAAACGTTTCATTTGACAACATACTCATGTGATTGTCTGTGAATAAACAGGACGCACAAGAACTTTGACTGGACTTTTTATTACAAAATGTGTTTTAAGTTTCACAGCTGACATTCAAGTTTATAATGAAAAACACTTTATCTTTCACAGTATACATGTGTTTATTTACTGTAGCATTAAAATAAGGCATAAAGATATTTTCATCAATAGATAGAAATCAATAGATAGATCAGATTGATATAAATATCAATAGATGCTCTCAAAAAGATAAATTGCATGAGCATGATAAAAATATTAAACACTTAAATTTCAGTAATCAAGACAACAGCTAAAATTCATAAGTTTACAGTTGCTATTCAAATGTATACATTCAAAATGAATATATTTATATATATCATTAATGATTTAAACAAATGCATTGTAATGTATGCGTAAATATACAAAACCACAAATAATTCATGTACTGTACATAATTAAGGTGTAAACTTAAGATTCACCTTTCAATTAAAACACTATTTACAAAAAAAAATGTACAATTTCATAAGAAACTTGTATCTAACAAGAAAGTGTATCTAACCATTTTTCATGAGTATGTCAGTGTGTCAGGGGTGCTGGAGCTGTAGAGGTGGTTACAGTGTGTTCACAGTAAAGTGTTCATTACAGGCAGTGACTTGAACTGTTTAGGCTTCAAATTAAAAAAGTGCAAATGTCTGTAATTAGGAAAAACATCAGACCTCTATTATCTGTGTTTCTCGGCTTTAATTAACTTCTGAAATGTTCAAACTGTCCCACCACACTGAAGAGATGAGATAATGTTTCTGTTTAATAATTCATTTTATTCTCTACATTTTATTCTCAGTTTTTATGATGTCTACTTCTCACATTTTAGAATCATTACAGTCATCAAAACTATAAAAGAACACAAATGGGAATATGGGAGTTATGAAGAGACCACAAAATTAAAAACATCTGATACTTCAGCACTGTCATTGTAGCTCCGCTTTGCTTTAAAGTCAGCTCTGAACAGATAAGATTTAACAACGGTGTTTAAAAAGTATTTAAGGAGAAGCAGTTTTGCAATGTGATAAATGATTGTTTTAATAAGAGGTCATTGAAATTGCATGCATAATAATTCTACAACAATTTCAAAAAAGTTATTTACAATATTTTCAGATGGAGCAAAGCATGTCACACCATAGTACTCTCACCCCATACACACCCACCATGACACACTCGTGTCTAAAATCAAAAACACACTAAGACATGTATATAAGAATAGCAATATGAGTGTGTTTTAAACCTCCACACAGACTCGTATTCATGCCTCTTCTGTTGGGATCTGCTCTTCCTCCTCAGAAAACACTGTGCCATCATCAGTCTAAGATCAGCTGAGCAGCCTGGTCAGATCTGACACAAACTTTTCTCATTTGGTGGGATCACATGTGGATCAGATCACTTTATAATGTAGATAAACCTAGTTACTGTACAACCCATAGGAACAGACTGGATAGTGGATTCCAGCAATGCTAAATATATTCAGCCATTCAAACTTCAAAGCAGTTTTATATTGTATGTTCAAACAC
The DNA here is from genome assembly GCA_036877525.1 of Chromobotia macracanthus. Classification (NCBI taxonomy): domain Eukaryota; kingdom Metazoa; phylum Chordata; class Actinopteri; order Cypriniformes; family Botiidae; genus Chromobotia; species Chromobotia macracanthus. The sequence continues at coordinate 10,097,399 of JAZGTH010000012.1, read as the reverse complement.
ACTTTTCAAAGATCTGCACTTCTTCTCCATAGTATGAGCTTATGGAAACGTTTCAAATGTCACTGCTCCCTCTGAACAAATGAATTATTTGTGGGCAGTTGGCACACAACCAAAACTGGAGGAGTGAAAAGGGGGGATGAGGGGACAATGGTAGAGGAAAACAAGGAGAAAGACCCTGTATTGCCCAACAAAAAGAGCACTTGGCCCCTGAGGTCACTGGCTAGTGGAAAGATCACTGGTCAACGGAGGAAACTAAAGATCTGTCCCATAATTAAATTCATAAAGTACAATCCAGCATTCAAGAATACAATACAACACATACACACACACAATCAATCTATTCATATATGACACTAGAAACAAAACAAGCCACATTTCAACAGCGGTCAGATTTCAGCTCATATCGCATGCAAGATTCAGGACAAACTAATAAACAATATGACTAAACAGGGATGATATAACCAGAGGGTCTCAAGGGACAGATGAAGGAAACACAGAATGTTGTATATCAGTAAGGATATATGAAGGGGATAATTTGTACGATGTTAATATGTATGATGTCACACATCCAGTTTAATTTGCAGAGTCAGCTATATACAAGTATTCTGTAAATCAAATCCCTAAATCCGATTTACAGAGTTGTGTTTTATAGAGTTGTGGCTTTTAAAGTGTTTTACAGAGTTGAGAACACATAGAGAACTCTGTGTTTTATAGAGCTGTGGCTCTATAAAACAGCTGCACTACTTGAAAAGTCAAGAATGCCAAATTCTGTCTCATCCCATGATGTTAGTTTGGGGAGAGACTACCTGTTTATGTCTGATGGAAGATGCTGGGTGGAAGGGGCGGATAATAGGTTTTTTTTAATAATGCTTAATTTTTAAAAAAAAAAAAAAAAAATTAAAAAAAAAATAAATTCTTTTTTAAAAAAATTTTTTTTTTTTTTTTTAAAAAAATTTTTTTTTTTAATAACAAAAACTATAAAACTATTTTATACTTGTATTTAGGATACATAAAACACTTTGCTTAATGCTTAATTCTGCTTAATTCTTAATTTGGTTTCTTCAGACAGCTAATAGTGCCTATAGTTATAGAAGAATGTGTTTGGTTCTGCTAGAGGCTCAGAAATTACATACTCTACCTTTACATAAGATGCAATATTATTTTTAAATAAAATGCAATTTGTTGTGATGTCTATTCTGTAAAAAGTGGGTTTAAATACAGTTGCATGGACTACCATTGTGCCACCTCACTAGCAAAGTTTTAACCCCAGCTTACACAAGAGAACTCCAGAGCAACCATCTTATACTTCATCATTGTTAAAATGTCCACCACCCAGAACATTACAGACTGACAAACATAAACATAAAATTACTCATTATATGATATCATACAGATAGACAGATAGATGCAAAATGTTCTTAAAAAGAGATTCAATATATAGACAGACAGACAGAGACATGTTCTAAATAGCTAGCTAGATCGATAGATCCTCGCAGAATGACTCACATTAACTATGAATGGCACGATCAGCATGACAACTCCAGCTGTGAGTTTGGGATGTAGTCCAGCACCACCACCCCCAGCTACAACACACACACACACAGTGGTCAGCATAAACAGCATTAGTACATAGAAAGAACAAAAACTACCAAATATACTTTATTCCTCTTATGATCAATTATTGTATGTTTTCAGGAAGTCCTTTACTTCAATCCTTTGATCCAAAAACAACAAGTAACCACAGAAACAGCTGGAACTTCCTTTGCATGGATGACTTGGATTTTCCAGCAGTATTTGAAACACGAAAACGCGCTCAAGTAACATGTTGTCATTTAGTGAAATTATTATTATTTTCCAGCACAAGCTAAATCACAGACAGCTGTAGTGGATTCTGCTCTAGTTCTGCTTACACTTAGCTGGGGTAATTAAATATTGCAGGGGAGAGTGATGCTCATGGGGTGAGTCTGTTACTTTGATCGTGTGTGTATTGTGTTTATCTTACATTGGTCCACCCAGTGATGAGCAGTACCAGAGTGACCACACTTTTCTCTACGGCAATGATGAGTAAATACACTGAGCACTGGGCCAACCAGGCCACAACACAAGGAGGGTCACCTAAAAAATGACACACACACACAAAAACATTCAAATTTTCTTTTACTAAAAAATGCTAATGCAAAACGTGCCGCCATGATCCCAGGGGTTATCTGAGCGGTTGCTGTGTGTTTTTTAACACAATATGACTGCTGGGGTGTTGCTAAGTTGCTAAATTTTTGTCAAATTCAAACAGCTGGCAATACTGTGATAAAAAACACATGTTGACATCAAAACACAAGTTCATAAAATGAAACATCATTAAACATTCACATTCATGCTTGGCCTGCTGGAAAGGGACTTCATTTTCCACTATATCAGAGTCTGTGGATGATGTTTCAAGACTGCATCAGACATGCTGTAGCAGGACTGCATCTGATAATGTCCTTGAGTTAAGCAGACATCTTTAAAGGGACACACTATAATAACTTGTGCTCTCTGATATTGGGTTAAGAAAGACTCAAATCACACCCGGTGATTTGACTTTCACCAATAAATCTGAGGGAAAGTGTTTATAATGTTATTGTTTTATTGGCACAGATTGATCTATTTAAGAAGATTGAGTCTACTTAAGAAGTTAGCTTCTGCAAATTCAGATAAATTTAATGTTATACGCAGCTAAAACAAGGATTTCAAATCTAAGCAGAAAGGCAGTCACAAATTATTGTTTGGCCAAAATCACTTGAAACAGTGGGTGTATTCCATCTGGTCTGAGTGTGTTATGTTATTTCTATGGTGCCTTACCAAGGGAATCCCTGCAAGTGTGGGAAAACGACCCAAACCTTCTAGAGAAAATATAACACACAGCGCCATCTGGTGGAGACATATATCTTACATAAAACACCTCTTTAACTAATGTATTAGGACCTTATTTGTCACCCATAATTAATTTATTTTGAAACCAAAACTGTTTAATAATGGAAAAACTGAGACAAAGTGACTGAGTCGTATTCAACAATATTCAATTATGTCATAAAAAATGTGGTGGTCCCCATAAATTGAGACCACATATATGTAGAATATTCTTCAGCTATTCTTAATAAAACAGTCCTTTTATTTAAGCCTTTTAACTCACCATATTCTCCAAACCTCAGCAGTGTTAACTGTTTGTACTCCACTAGCATAGAAACAACCTTCACTGCCAGCCAGATTACAAGCATCCCCAGTGTGGCATCCAACAGGAAGTTCAGTAGATACCTGCAGAGACAAGAATCATAGGGTTCGTTTGGAGTCAGATTAAAACACTGTGTTTGACTAACAGCTGATGGCCAACTCACAGAGAGCAGGGATCTTCACTGGTGAGCATGGACAGGAATATGTTGGCAAAATGCATAAAAAAGCACCAAAAAAGCACCAATAGAAGAAACAGTGAGCGTTGTTCCTCATTTTAAGACATTATTTTACTTGTACTTTGCTAATGTTTTTTAACAATACCAAATTTTCCAAGGTCGTCTTATTCCAACAGGTTTACAAAACCTCTTTACTGTAAAGACAAAAACAGAGATACTGTACATATAATATTAGTTATGAACATACACTGCTGAGTGACAGTCTTGAACAAGGGTTATTAAACAGCAACTGTATTACAGGGGCAGAAGTTATTCAAAGGGTAAGGTCACACTCATAAATGAATGTTATGTATGTTATTGCATTATATAACAAAATATCAAAGCTCCTGGCATCTGCAAAAATGATGCAAGATATTTCCGCAGAACTAACTTTTCTGAGACATTTTGCAATGACTTCAAAGCTACTGGTGTCAAAATGAATTTTAGTAAATGTGTGAAGTCAGTTTCCTTCAAAGGTTTATACATTAACTGTTTTATTAACAGGTTATAAAGCATTTCAAAAGAAAATTCCAAAAATCTTGTTGTGAAATGCTAAGCACTCTTTTCTCAAAGAGTGTACTTGTGCTGTCTTTCTGTAAAATAAATACCACTTGGTTTAATATTTTGTTTTCTAATGCCATGACATTTACAAGTGTGACTCAACAGTCTGAAAGCATGTTTGGGTCACTGTATAGTGTACTTCTAACACAAACATCACATTAGTAAGTAATCACATCAGACACATGACAAAAAAACAATAAACATAAAAGGACATTTCCCTTTAAATGGTCTAAATACTATTTTAGCCTTAAACATAAGTGATAAAAACATAAGAACTGGTAGAATAATGAAAACTTGCAAATTTCTTGAAATCAAGAAAATTAAAATAAGCACTTATGCCTTGGATAAACATTTGAGGTTAGAAACCCCCGTCACTGCCTGTATAATACTCAAACAGAAAAACAAACAGTAAGGTTTTGGGAAATGAAATGTCTTCAATGACACATTAAGATAAGTGCACTCAAGGGTTATTTATCAGGAATGTTACTGTGTTTCATAATGAAACTGAATCCTTCTTTTAAAACTGCACCAGTAACTCACAACACAGCTGTATGTTTTTTTAATGGTGAGTCAGTTTGTGATCTGAAGCAAGTTGATATTAAATGTGTGAGGAAACATCAGTAATGACATCAGCATAGATAAGCAGCCAAAAACTCGACAGGAAGTGCCCAGAATAACAACGAGGAAGTACATACTGTAAAAACAAGAATATGCAGAGGCCTGAATGTGTTTTCAAAGTACAATTGTCAGACAGAACCTCCATTTCTGTCTGAAAGACTGCCTCTCATTGTATTTTTATATTTAATAAATAGTAAGTGAAGCCTGTATTTACAGATACACAGTAATAGGTTCCCTGATAATAACTAATGATCAAGGTATTTTTCTCAATGCACTGCAAAAAGTTTAATAATCAACAGAAACAGCACAGATTCCAGGGTAATGTGTAACTTTACTCAGGTCAGAAGTCTATTTCCATGTTTTTCAGGGTCATTAAGTACACTGCTAAGTTGTTTTAAGAAATAGATAACAAATTTGTATATTTTCCAAAAGAAATTGCCCATGCCTCTTTGACTCTCGCTCTAGTCTCTAGATATGGCCCATATCATGGGGCTTTAAGGAAAGTCCATTACTTAAGTAATATCACATCTGTCCTTAAGCCACAAAATTTGAGGTATCATTCATTTTATTAGTACAAACTGTGTAAGACTAGTTTGTCTAAATCCATTAGCATTACCACATAAACACTTTATTAAACAATGTTCTTTAAAGTGACAGTAAGTTTGCTTTACCACTTCAACAGTCACAAGAGTACTGGTTAATATAACAGCTGCTTGAGTAATGTTTGTGTATTAGGTCAGTCAAAACCTTGCAGAATTACCAGACATTACCAGATCACACACTTTTTCCTCTGAATGACCACATGGTTATCAGTTATATTGAACATGGTTAACTATTGGTAAACAGGACAACTGAACTGAACATTAGGGTCATATGACTTAGACCCTCCAGCTGCAAACAGAAAATATCACATGAGCTACAAGAGGCGGGTGTTATATCACCCAGCTCAGGAGTTGAATCTTTAAATAAAGCTTGACTCTTAAAGAATATTTAAATGGAGAAAACACAGATTATAAACACTGCAACATTTTTTACTTTCTATTTCTTAACATATAACATTTACTCCAAATGCAGAATTCAATGTCAAAGTTTGGAGCCAATCAGATATAATCAGACTGGCTTCAAAAAACCCAAAATTTAAAGCAGTGTATTTACAGGTCAAGAGTTAATATAAAACACATATTTACACAATATATTTCCTACAAAGCATTGTGATGTACAGATTGGTGTGAAGGCATAAATCCTGTTCATTTGATGACAATGTAACAAGCAGCATTACTGATATAAATATCTCTTGGTTTCCTTATTCGCAAAGAGAAAACACTTCAGATCTTAAATTATCACACAATAAGAGTGAGTGTTTGATCCAAAAGCACCAGTAAGACGGAAAGCAGACAACAATGACATTCATGTGGAAACATAAAAAACAAAACAGCCATTTGTATCTACACCAGTGGGTTTCAACTCCAGTCTTGGAGGGGCTCTGCACATTTTGTGTATCTACTATATTTAACATACAATTCAAGTTGTGTTTTGTCAACTAAAGAATACGTAAAATACGTTTTTGTCAACTAAAATGTGTCAACATAAGACAACATATAAACTAACAGATTTTATTGAAGTCAAAAATATTATTGAACAGAACAGACTGATTACATTAGGTAACACAAGGTAAACTTTTAAAGGCTGATGCCTATGAAGTACTTTGGAAACCTATTGACTTCCATTGTATGGACACAAAACCACTGAGACATTTCTCAAAATATTCTTTTGTGTTCTGCAGAAGAAGGAAGTCACACAGGTTTGGAATGACATGAGGGTGAGTAAATGATGGGAAAAATCATTTCCCTTTTAATGCTACAGGGAACTGTAAACAAACAAGCAAACCCACGTGCTGACAGCTGGTTACATCCAAAACAGTGTAACAAAACTCACAACACACTGAAACATTGATCCTTTTATGTTTAAAAAGAAACGCAAACTTACACATTAACGTGCTGAAAGCGAGAAGAGCCAAAACACCCTGAATAAAAACACTTAATCCGTCCATCAGCTCTTCATCTGCACAGCCCCTCATAAAGTCACTCATATTAGTGCTACTGTGAGATAAAATACACACACTCATGTTTAAAACTACAACAAAAAGTGCTGAAACGACCCTTTGTTGAGCAGAAATCTGTCTGTGAGACTGAGGCTAGTGGGCATAACTATAAGAGACTGATAAATGAGATCGCATAAACAGTGGTCGACCTGAACAGTCGTTTATTAAAGTCTCGTTTTCTTTCTGTTGTCCAGTCAACAAGGAGAAACGGCTGCTTGCTGATGTCACCTCCTGCTGCTGAATTCTCGTTGCTCTTTGTCCCCATAACACACTGATGCTGCTGCTGCTGAGGACATTTTATGATATACAGTACTGTGCAAGTCTTAGGCACATTAGTATTTTCACACTCAGAAATGGTTTTAAGCAAGTTATTTATATCTTTTGTTGTAGTGTCAGTAGGAATTATAAGATTATATTTCCAAACATTCATTTTGCCATTAATTGTAATAATCCAGTGAGATTTTTTAATGCATAAGAAGACAAGCAGTGCTCCTCAGAGAGATCTGATCTCACAATCATCGAGTTTGTCTGTGATTACATTATGAACCAACAGAAAAACTGAGACAGACTAAATCCAGAAGAACTGTGGCAACGTCTCCAAGACACTTGAAGAAACCTGCCTGCAAAGCTACAGTGCAATGAAAAGTTTTAGCCGCTTGTTTAAAAATGCTGTAAAGTGGGGATTCTTTTAAAAATAATGTCATAAATAGATTTTATTTATCAATTAACTTCTAATAACTAAATCAAATAAATATTTTGTGTGAACACACTTTGGTTAAAACCTCTTTTGTTCTTGGCAAACATGCACATAGCTTTTCAGGTAACTTTGCAGGCAGGTTTCTTCAAGTGTCTTGGAGACGCTGCCACTGTTCTTCTGGATTTAGTCTGTCTCAGTTTTTTCTGTTGGTTCATAATGTAATCACAGACAGACTCGATGATTCCAATCAAATTGAATTTGTATAAAATATTGTGTTATTTTTTGTTACATAGACTAAACAAAGGTTTTAAAGTCAAAAGTGGTTGTTTTTTGCGATGGTTTTGGTAGCTGCTTGCAAACAATTCAAAACTGAAATCTAGAATCTAGTCTTAAACCATCATTTTTTTTTGTGAATTCTGTCTTTCAAAGTAAAATTTCCAAGATCATTATTTTCGTTGTGAACGCAATAAAATCACACAGAAATACATTAAGGAAATAAGTTCAACTATATCATGAAGGCAGATTTAAAAAAAAAAAAATGTGTTTCTGCAGCACATCTGGTAAAGCATTTTGTTCTGCAGCAAAAAGATGGTGGGTCTGAATGCCACAACACACAAACTGATAAGAAAATGCAGCTATTCTTAAATGCACTGTAATGCACTCATTATGACAACACACCATATAAGGTGTGACAACATGCCCCGCTATTAAGCACTCAGTGAACTTTTCTACATTACATTTTCCTCCAAAAAAAAGGTGAAAACGTTTAATAGATTTTTGGTAATACAAACTAGTACTTATCGCAATTTCACTTCTAAAAATAACCCTAACCTGAGAAATATTAACTGAAAGTGTGGTGACCAGCCCAGTCAAACTATTAAAGTGTATTTGGCTACAATTAATAATAATTCATTATTAAAGACAAGACAGGAGAGAACAAAACAGCATACTGACAGCAAAGCTTCATCTCGACTGTTAAACCACAAGGAAAGGGAGTGGAATGGGGTGGAACTGCTCTGTTGTCAAAGCTTCACTGATATATGGTCATGTAAGGTGACAGTGATCCAGCACATATGAGTACAACTCAGTGTGTCAAACAGAAGACGTTTCACATGATAACCCTTCTGTTTATTGTAAGATGTTTCAACAGTAATTAAATATAAGAATTCACACAAAGGGGAACACTGTGAAACAATATTTAAAAGTGACGGCTATCTACAAGATCATTTTAAAACTTCAGAAGAGCACAAATGAAACATTAAAACTCAAGATAAACAATAAACATAAAAACATCAGGATTTATTGCATTTTGCATCTTAAATGTAAATGGATGAAGCTGGACATTTGTTTTATTTAAGCTATTATAACAGAATAACAGCCTATAAAGTAATACAAACAAGTGGCCTCAAAAAGTGGATGCTTTAGCCACACTAAAAATAGAAATGAATGGCATTGCATTAAATATTAAACTTGTAACTGCCCCTGGACTTGTCACAGTCTCCTGCTGTAGATTAGGCTCAAGAAACCAGCCATCTGTTACTGTAACATTACAGTGTATTTGTGGGGGCTTCACAGTGTTTATGATTATCTTTACTTACAGTGCACTTTTTTACTTTATAGTACACTATAAATTTAAGTGTCAATTTTTATGTCGATTTATGCCAATTTACAGCACTAAATATCGTTACCACTGGATGGCAACGTTACATCAGAGATGTAACCCTAATGTCGGAAATGGGATATTTATTACCTGTCTAATCAGTATTGAGGCTAACTTTATTGGTTAGTATTTTATTTCACATTTATGAACATATTTTAACATTTATTATGTCCAAGTGTGATGAATATGTGGACTGTAAAGTATTAGTTATATTCCTTTATTTAGTCACGGTTTGGGTAAATGAGAGTTGTTTTATTTTTATTTGTAGGTTTATGGGGACATTAAACGGAGTATTGTTTCTAAGATGTTTCTGTCTCTTTCTGCACTTCTGCTGGTGAAATATTTTGCTTTTTAACATCCGGACCACGAAGATGTGTCGAGGTTTCAGTACAAAACTTATATAAAACTTACAAATAGTACAAAACTTCAGACGACGGGGAATATCAGAAATAAACAAGTGCGCATGTTGTGTTTATTACATTGTATTGTTTATTGTTTATTAAGTGATGGTAAAGACAGCTGCACACGTAAATACGGAAGTAAAGTCACGTTTTAAATGTTAAATTATTGTGTGAGTGTGAAGAAATAATCAAACAGATTATCAAGAGAAAAAACAAGCAAGATTGCAACAGCAGCCCACTCTTGTTTACACGGTCTGTGTCTCAACACCTAGTGAGCTACCTACAAAGACAATGTCTGGTCAGCACATTTGGCGTATTCTCAGACAATTGACACTTTTCATCGTCAAACTGTTTAAAGACGCTCAATATCGTATATAATATGTATCAATATATATCCACTGATGCCCAAATGTGCGGTACGCGCCTGTGAATCCCCAAATGCTGCCCATGCAGGCGGCTCACAGGGTTTTGAGACACGGCCAGTGAGTTTCCCCACATGAAGGAGGCGGAGGCTTGGGCCCATTTCTATTTATAATGGGCTGAACAAATTTTGCAACTGTAAAGGTCAATGAAGGAGTCGGCTTGAAAATAATCTGTAGATGTTGAGACATGCGCAGATGCGGGATGCCATATTGGACTTGAGCACTCAGTTGAGACACACACACGCAGGCTCCTGCTTCACCGGATCACCGGATCACCGGATCACCGGATCTCTCATTTCACACAGACGGAAAAACTCGCACAAGGTAAAACTACACGAGCCGCCCGAACTTCACGCGCGCCGCGGACCGCGCGCGTGACTCGGACCCGCGCCGATTTCCGCGTCGCGGCGCTTTTTCCTCATTAAAAACATTTAAGGTTGCTCGCAACAGTCGCAGATAAACGTCTGCGTAAGAGTTGGTAACAGGGTCCGGAAAATGCGCTCGCGTTATTTACGCACAGCCCGAATGCGACTTTCGATTCCGCCGATCAATATATTGACGACCGGAGGAGAGGCGCGCTGGAAATGTCGCCGAAATAACGTTTATGTAACAGGCGATATTTCTTTACGTGTCCTCCTCGACACGACTGTGTGTGTGTGTTACCATCGACTTTATTGTGAACTACCATTTGACCTCCTTTCGATTTGAAAGGACGAAATGTTGACGCGTAAACATCGACCCGTGAGTTCCCATCGCGGGACGCTGTTTACATACGCGTTACCGACCGTCAATAACCGGCGGACGGACGCGGTTCAGGTGCGCCGAAAATGATCCGAAATGCTCGTCCGTCATGTGTCAAACGCACTCAACATGGCGGGTTAAGGTGTGTTAAAACTGCCATGCAAAATCTTTGAAGAAGGAAAAAATAAAACCGCGTCGATTGCGCGTCCGGTTTTCGTTTCTTTCGCTGCATCTGGACGTGCTTTAATGAATTAAATTTGAAGTTGTAGTTTGGCGACGTCTGTGGAGTTTTTTTCCGCTGCAATACTTCAGTGTGTAAAGTACAGTAGTGTCACACACACACACACACTTGCTCATACTATATTTCCTGTTTCGCTTTGTGCATTCTCTGATGTCGGTGACTGCGGGCTGATAAAGCCTACAATAAAGCATGATAAAGCATATTATAATTACGATTACTCGAAAATGTGATAAATGCATAAACCATTTGCTCGTTTTGGTTTTTCTGATCCAGCTGATTCTGATGCAATACATTAAAAAACAAATTACTTTTCGGAGAATGTGGAGTTTCATCCATTCATGACCGCGACGACGGAGGTTGATCATATAAAATGATGATTTATATTCCTTTACATGATCTGTGTGGTGAGAGGTGAACGGAGATGTATCGCTTCACAGATGTGCTGCTCTTTATAATATAGACGATCATGTGCAAATATAATATAACACCTATTTAATAACTATCCGCACCACTTTAACGTCAGTTAAATTCACGCACGTCACATGATCGATCACTGAAGTGTTGAGCTGAGCATCGGCCTGATACTTATTGATGTAAAACAGAAAATGCAGAACAAGGCCGAGCAGAAACGACAACACCTGTAACATGTAAAAACCCACGAAAAGCATCCTCGAAAACATGCACACTCCTCTTACACATGCACACTCCTCTTACACATGCACACTCCTCGAAAACATGCACACTCCTCTTACACATGCACACTCCTCTTACACATGCACACTCCTCTTAAACATGCACACTCCTCTTACACATGCACAATCCTCTTACACATGCACTTACACATACTCTTACACATGCACACTCCTCTTACACATGCACACTCCTCTTAAACATGCACACTCCTCTTACACATGCACCCTCTTACACATGCACACTCCTCTTACACATGCACACTCCTCTTACACATGCACACTCCTCTTACACATGCACACTCTTACACATGCACACTCCTCTTACACATGCACACTCCTCTTACACATGCACTCTTACACATGCACACTCCTCTTACACATGCACACTCTTACACATGCACACTCCTCTTACACATGCACACTTATACACATGCACACTCCTACACATGCACACTCCTCTTACACATGCACACTCTTACACACGCACAATCCTGTTACACATGCACACTCTTACACATGCACACTCTTACACATGCACACTCATTGGTGTGAAGTGTGAGTGATGTTATGCGATATGTTGCAGGGTAATCGGATAGTTCACCTCGGGTCGCAGAGATCGGGTGACCATGGCTTGTTCTGTTCTGGGGATGAATAATGCAATTTACATCCAGGCCTTTGTGACGTAATTTTATTAAGTGCATCACATTGTGATCGTAAAAACAAAGCGTTCGTAGCGTCTAGATTAAAATATAACAATTAAGAAAGGGTACTAATATAGTGCTGTTAAACCCCTTACAGTTAAAGAATGAACAGGTAGTGTTTTTGTCATTTAGAGTAAACAGACCTATGTAAAGGCCTACCACATGTTTGCTATCAGCTTACCAGAGGAGTTTATAAAGAATTTATTTTTAAAGGTCATAAAAGTTGTATTTCCACTGAACTGTGATGTCATGGTGGTGTAGTAATCAGTCAGAAAATTTTGTGGTGCCCACATGTTGTGTTTTTGTGAAGTGATAGTATTAGATGACGTCACCAGGAAATTTGCAGAAACTTTATCATAGCCCACTAAGCTAAACATTAGGCAGATGAATACACAGATAGCTTTACCGATTCCTCCCTCCAACTTCTGTGATTAAAATGGATTATTAAATGTGCCTGAGACTGAAAATGCCAGAACCATTTATTTTAATAAGAAAAGCAGTGCTAGATTGTGCTCTGATAATCCTTTAATTCCCCTTGCAAAATTTAACAAGTCCTGGATTAGAGCGAGAGAGGGCATCTGGCTCAGCCGGAGCTAATCGATAGTATGGTCTGCCTAAAATCTGGATTTATTCTGAAACAGCCCACATTATAGATTAGGGTTGATAATTCACTTTAATCCCTCATCCTCAGTCTGGAGGTGTCTTTCCACCCACAGGCCCAACTGTGTCGGCTGAACCGCAAAACACCCACAATGCAGTTCTGGAGTTTTATTTAGTATGGACGTGCAAATAACAGTGGCAATGAAAATGAAATATCTCCTCTGATTTTTCCATTAGATATTAGATATAATCAACCAAAAATACAGCTGTAAACAAGTAAGGGCTGTTTTTGTAATTAAATGGCCAGTGGTATTACGTTGAGCTGTGTAATGTTTTTCTCTCAGTAGATTTTCAACATTTCTGAACGTTTATGAGAAAGGGATTGCATTTCTTTCTGACAGAGTCTTGGATGCAGATTCCCACGATCTGCTGCAGAACACCTTTTCTTCATTTTAAACCCACAAGTCACAGTGAATCTTTGTCATGTCAGTTTCTGCTTTGTTTCTTATCATTGAATCAGGATAGTCTGTCTGCCAGACAGACTGACTTAGCCAAAAGACTGAAAGCACTGTAATATTTTACTTTGGAATTGGTCATTTGTGTTTATGAAACACACACACACAGACACAGACACACATAACGCTGCACAGCCATCATGGCAAATATTGAGTGAGTCATTCGCAAGGAAGTGGTTTCGCTGTTAAAGTGCACTTCTCATTCTTAGTTCCATCTAAAACCAGGACTTCCACAGAAGAAATATACTGCTGTCACAAAGTATGCATACTTCAAATCTTATTTGGGATGTAGCAGCACATGAAAACCTGAATACACGGGAAAGGGGTGTGTGTTGTGTCTGTCATTATTTTGTCAATGGTGTTAGAATTGGAATAATTCATAAGGTTTTGAGAGTGTTGAAGGGTATCATTAGTTGAATCTGGATTCAGTTGTGAAGGCAGTAGACGCAGAGTTTTACAAATCGCGCATCAATCTTTGAAGGATGCAGTTATTATTATCAATACTACTATTGAGTTATTTATATACAAGAAACTGTGATGACATCATCACAGCCAATAGGAGAGCAGAACTGGCCTATTCAGATTCACACCAATAGGGCTTGAATTATCTCGCAATTACTGCGGATGTTTTGAATTTTCTCCACAGTCTAGTTCAGAGTTGGCTAAGTTATAAACATCAACAATTTATAAACAGACTGTATGTCTACCCCTCACAACCTTGTTTTCATTCATGTTGTTCAAGTTTCATTCACAAGTTCAGTATTGGGTCTACCTTATCTGGTCCGTTGGTTTCCTGTAATTTATTTATCCCACTAATATAATTCTAACCACAAGACAAGACAATATTACACAAGCTGTAACTTGTGGTAACTTTGCATCTATTTATTATTTAAGAAATCTGATATTGTGTAATTGTAACAATATATTTAAACTCTCCTCAACAAGTTACACAGTTTAAGATATATTTTGTCAATAGCACAAACAATATAAAAATTAAACTCACAGTAGGTGCCGGAATATAACCTTTATATTGTTTCAAAACTGCTTTAATGAAATTAATCCATTAATGTGTCATAGCCCCTAATGAGAAAACTAAAATTAGAGAAATGAGCTGATGGGAAAACACAACACTTTCCCACACAGTTTTTCTATGTAAAACACTGATGACTCATGACATAAATGGCCCATGGAGTTTCTGTGGAAGACAAAAGTAAAATGGAAATAGAGCAGGACTTAATGTTATCCATCCAACATGTATTACATTGTGAAAAATGCATTCTGCTTTACATAGCAGAATGAAGCCATGTAATTGGAAGGGAGGGGCTTGGTGATATCAGCGGAAATGCTGACATCATCAGCAGCTGATTTCAGAGGTTGTTACATTTTGATAAGAGATTACAAAACCAACATTTTTCTTTTCTGAATAATGTATCATACACAGGAATGTATAAAGACCAGGAACATGTATTAAAAAACAGAAATTCTGATTTTTATGTTGACTTTAAATAACTGCCAGCTAATCAAATGAAGCTAGTAGTGCACTGTATCTGTACCTTAGTACAGTCGTCTGTTTCAAAGCAACTGCATGAACTTTAAAGACTTGAAGTACAGCACCAAGTATACAGTCATTGTTATTTGAAAAATATTTTAATGTCATTTTGGGAGAACGGTTTGTTTTACCTGCTCATCCACTGTAGCAAACAGAATTTAACCTAACTGTAAACAGACTGATAACTGAACAGGGCTGAAAACACATCATGCGTTAAGTTATAAAGTGTGCTGTTACACAGTTCAGACGGCAAATTGAGCTTGATGGCTTGCAATTGAGTTTGTGTCGCTAGAAGCATTTGCCTTCACACACTTAGCCTAATACCCAGCCATAATAACATCTACCATCTAACATCACTGTTTTACATGCACATACAAACTCTCTCTCTCTCTCCCACCAGTCATGGATTGTGTGGAGGAGGAGGTGGAGTTTAACTGGGAGGAGTATCTGGAGGAGACTGGAGCCACATCCGCCCCTCACACTTCATTCAAACATGTGAGAACCCATATAAACACACAAACATAATTTTCCATTGGTGAAAATTATGATAAATGATGACTGAATGATAAAATGAAATATGTGGGAGAACTCTATCCTATTTGAACCTTGTTGTCAAAAACATTAAGGGCAGAAAAAGGGCAGAAATAACACAGCATACAGTTGTAAGTCATGGGGACACACATACTGTAGTATTTAAATGACACTTTTCAGAGAAAACTAATAGAAGCACCTGATTGGACCTTACAGGTGGAGCTCAGTCTTCAAAGCAGCTTTCAGCCTGGAATGAAGCTTGAAGTAGCTAATAAGAGCAGTCTGGATACGTATTGGGTGGCTACCATCATTACCACATGTGGTCAGCTGCTGTTGTTGCGCTACTGTGGCTATGGTGATGACCGCAAGGCTGACTTCTGGTGTGACATCATGACAGCCGAACTGCATCCTGTCGGTTGGTGCGCTCAGAACAACAAAACGCTTCAACCACCTGAAGGTAAGACACAATCGTAAAGACCAGCGCGCATTCAAATGCATTCATCTATTCACAGTCAGATTATATACGTGCTTGAACTGTCCTTATAAACAAATTCACAATGTCCAAAAACACCTGCTATTTCTTCACCCATGTCATCGCCATGTCTTGTTTGTTGTGATAACCAACAGCACAAAGGTTTCTTCCAACAGAACAAACAATGCAGAGTTGTATGAAAACACACACATCCTCTTGTTTGAATAATCCCTCAATAGATGTCCTCCAGCATGCATTCATTAACACCATACGAGCTGTCTGTTAATACAATGTCCCTAACAGCTGGAAAGTCTGACATACATTAGACTTGGCATAAAGTACATGAACCTCTCCCAAGGGTTGGAAGCCCAGCTTAAAATGCCTGAAGTGTTTTTTTGGATCAAGTTACTGATGTTTCCATTGGATTTTGTAATTTCCACATACACTTTAATCCTGTGGAATTAAATTATTGGAATTGCAAAATTCTACAAATTGTTATTCTTATGTGTTTAATTTTTGCGTGTGTGTGTGTGTGTGTGTGTGTATCATTCACTGTTATTGTCAAAGTCGGCCATTTAGGCTAGATACAGTATATAATGTTACAGCTCAAAGACTAGCTGACTGTTGCACATGTTGTTTGGTAATGTGACAGTCTGGACAATGTAAACCATGTTTGGTTGTTTGGGAGTCTATTACAGGGTTAAGTTAGGTCATGTTAGTTTATGTCAGGTAAGGTGTAGGGTAGGAGTTAAAAAGATCTTTAAATGGAAACTAAATAATAAGGTCTGGTAAACGATTAGTTAAGAACATACTAAATGACTATTACATAACTAATTATCTATTTGGTGAATAAATTTTACTACTCCAAAATGCAGATTCATGGTTGTAGAACAGAGCAAAATATTACACATTGAAAGTAAAGAAAAGGTTAGTCTGTGGTGTTATTAAATTTGTAAGAATGAAATATTGCAGAAATTGCAGAATATATTTTTGCGCTTAGAAAGTATGTGACAGGTCCGGGTTTACTGAAAGTTATGAATAGAGACAACATTTTCCAACTTGATTACCATAATTACTTTTGCAACAGTGTTCATTTGCTGTAAATAGATTTGTTTTTGAGGATTGTTTTCTGCCAAAAGAAGATTAATATAGTATTTCAAGAAATCTGCATTATCTGTATCTATAATATTTAGGGTTATAGGGTACAGTATTTATAAAAAGAAGATTCTTTTGTATTAATTATTGCCTACAACAACCTTCAGAAAGTGTATAGGCTTATAGCTTTGACCCCTATAGGTGTGACTAAAGTCTCCAGGCCACAGTCATGATCATTTTAGAGTTTTGGAGATTGTAGAGCTTTCCTGTTTAAGGATAATTTTACCCGCTAGCTTGTATATTGTTAAGCAACATAAAATCAGGTTATTTTTTCAGTCAGCTGCTGGTGTTAAGGCTTATTATGAAGATCTTTTGGAAGTTTTTCTCCATTCTTGTTGTATGTGGCAAATTAAGCCCTATGTAAATAATTCATGCCGTAAAACAGTTCTCAATAATATACAGTGGATGGCACAAGGGCCCTGAGCCAGTGTGAGAAAGTTTCTGGCCTATTTTACATAAAAATGGTCTTTTTTGTGGTGGAGTGGGTGAAAATATTGGCAGGGAAAGCGCAAATCTGAAAGCCTGGCTCATCTAGCCCAACATCACAAAAACCTTAAAAAAACATATTGTTGAGCCCTGTATCACTTCAGTGTTCCAATTACTTAAAGCAGTTAAAGATGAACAGTTTAAAAATGAAAATTCTCTCATCATTTACTCACCTGCATGCCATTCCTGATATATTTGACTTTTTCTTTACCTGAAGACAAAGTTTTTTAGAAAAATGTCCCATCTGTTAGTCCACGCAATGCAAGAGAAGAGGAACCAAAATGTTACTGTTCCAAAAAGCACTTCCAGCTGTTGTAAATGTAATCCATACTCCAGTGAATTCATGTCTAAAGTAAAATGGTAGGTGTGTTAAAAAGATAACATTTTACATTTAATTAGTAAAAAATTAAACAAACTTATGTATCACTGCACAAATCAAATATGATAGCAACATCAAATAGATTTTGATCTAATCTCATTGGTTCTTTCATGTCTTGTCACGAAATGCCATGATATCATGAAACGTGACAAACAAGAACCAATGAGATCTTATGTTATCAACGTGCCGCCATATTTGATTTGGAAACTTGTATACATGATTTAAATTCAGCCAAGGCAAATATTTCCACTAAATTTCCACTAAATTTTAAATTAAAATCTTTTGGTTCCTAACAATAGTATTAAATGGAGGCGAAAGTTGTGTAAATATTGTATTGCTTTGGAAGAAATGGAATATACCACTTCAGTCATACAGACTGTCGCCAGGCTGAGGTTTGATCCCCATGTAATTTTATTGTATAAAAAATAACTTATCAGATATTCTTTAAAATAATTATCGTTTGTGTTCCACAGAAGAAATGCAGTCTTATGAGTTTGGAACAACATGAAAGTAAATGATGATGGAATTTTCATATTGGGCAAATTATCTCTGTAATGATTGGTGTCAGTGACATTATTTGGCTGTACAGTATATCTATCTGACTGGAGATTATAGTGCCTTTCTTTTCACAAACCCTCAGCTAAGGTTAATGTTACTTCACAAACTCTTGGCTGACAGTGTTAATAATGTGAACATAAGGCCTAAACCATCTTACATACAAAGCAACATCTGACTATACCTGTTTGGCTCAAATCTGAAACTGATTCTGGCTGGAGAGGCTTTCAGTTGAACAAAGTATTCTGTTGACAAACACATGCATGACAGGTATATCAACAATAAGGCTGATCCCATGCTCATCCCAGTTCTTTAATTGTTTATTCATATGTGGCTTGTTGGCGTGGAAACAACCATTGAATTTTAATAACTCTAGATGTTGCATAACAGTGATAAGTCATAAAGCGATAATGTTATGACCAAAGGTGTGTCAGTAGAGCATTGATATTTTTCTTTTATAGTCAAATGTATTTTTATATAATTTATCTCATATAGTCGTGTGTCCATGGTGACATTCGTGTTTAAGAAATTAGGAACATTATACATAAATGTGTTTTCTGTTGTGAGAACTATTACACAAGTTTTTTTAAACTTTTTTAAATGGTGATTTTGGCTTTCCTTACGTCAGAGGTCTTGACCTTCTATATCAATTTTGAGATATAGATATTTAATATTATTTTTATTTAATTATAAATAAAATTTAATTATAATTATTTATATTTAATTATATAAATATCTACTACAGTTTCTCAGTTTCAACAGTACAGTTTCAAAAAGTAATAATTCCATAATAAAGTGTGCTTTGTATTTAAATGAAAGTTATTTAGGCTGTCAGTGTGAAGCAGAATGTCTTTTGTATGTGTGTTTTCAGAGGAAGTAGATTTGTGAGATAAGAGGCAGCAAAAGAACAGCTTTAAACCATCCACAATCACCAGAAGTTTAAATGTCAAATTCTGTGAAATGTCAAGAGAGGTAACGATATATAGAATTTGATATGGCCAAATGTGACTGTAACATTCATACATTTACTACTGTATTCAAAGTCCCCATGAAATGGTTTTACCCTGCAAGGACAGATTGTCTATTGAACAGGAAACTGGGGCGGGTCATATCAAAGGACTTCTTAAATAGCCAATGAGGTGTCACAGCCTGGCAAAACCACACAAAGTCACTTCCTTCACCACCGTTATTAATTATGATAGTTTATGAAAAGTCATTATCAGCTTCAGCCAGAATGTATACAGCCTAATTAAACAAAGCACCTCAAATGAGTTGAGAAAATGTGAGTTAACCCCATTAATTAGGTTTTATAGGGTGAAAAGAGGCTTAATAAAGGCACAGTTAAGAATGTTTCACCATGTTTGATTATATCAAACAGAGCATTATGTTTATGCGCGTACATTTATGTGTGTGTTTAGTCGGTATGTATCTGTTGGTCATCTCTGTTCCTGTCTGTTTGTTTCTCAGATAACGTTTACCTCAGAGCAGGTAAGCCGAGCTTCGTTGTCTTTCTCTGTTGTCATCTCTCAGGTGAAGGGCGTAGGTTTGGTTTTATACTTGGTAGAGACATTTATTAAATTAAACAGTACATATACACCCTGTCTACACAGTGAAAATATCTGATGAAAATGTCTGATTCTTGTTTAGCACGAATATTTATATAACCATGTACACCTTGTACACACAATAAAAATATAATTAAAAACTAAATGTAAAATTAACGAAAGTTATTTTTTTAACATGTTTAAATATGATATAAATTTATGTAGCGGTTTTAAAACTCAACATCTTGACACAGGGCTGTCATCAAGGGTACATCCAGGCCCTTTTAGAGCCAGATTGCAAACTGGTTGTTGAGTTTACAAACCTGATTTCTTTGATTTTAGTTTCTAGCAATAAAGATGATATAAATAACAGGATGGTAACAGGGTTGCTAATTTAGTTTACATTAAACTGTCATTCTGCAGGCGCTAGTGTGTGACCAAATGTTGGTTTTAGTTACAGTACCTATATTTCCCATAAATAGAAGTATTTGTTTAACTTTTTCTCACAATAACTCAGGGTTGAACAACTGAGCTGTCACTACCACAATTTGTGTAGCACATTTTGGAAAATGGCTTCTCACAATGTTGTAGAAAGCACCCAAAAATGTGACTTCTTAAATATCATATTTTTAAGGAATGTTATTTTTTGGGGGGGCAATTTAGGGACAGCTATGCATCAACACATTAGCCCATGAAATGTGGGACAGGTGAATACAATTTGTACTATTACTATTGTTTCTGGTTTTTAAAATGTGTTAATGGTTTAAAAACAGACAGTTTTTACTAAAAATGGTTTTACTACAATGTATTAAATACTGTTTTACTACAATGTATTATGACTTTGGACACAGTCAAGAAGATCAGACATTTATGGAAATGTGTTTGAAAAGTAGCTATGGCTAGGCTAATATTAAGCTATATAATAAAACAAACAAACAAAAACCAAACAATCGAAAGGTTAGTTCCTTTAATACGGCAACACAAAGTACCAACCTGGGACACTAACTTGTGTTCTGTTCGTGAAGTACCACTTATATTTTATTACAATTAATCACTGTGCTTATTTAATAGTCTTGTAGCTTTTAACATGTCCCTACCATTTATACCCAAATCTACGTCCGTGTCTCAGATGCATGCCCGATCTCCCTCTCTCTCTCTTTATTCAAGGTCTTTTTGCTGTCTCTCAATCCATTTTTTTCAACCCACACCTTTCTTGTTTAACTTCACATTTTTTTCTTTGTTCTAACACTAATGTTTTTCATTGCTTTATGATTTTCTCCTGTTTTCTTTCCTTGTTCCTTATTGCTTGTTCACTCTGTTCTGCCTGTTAGATAACATGCTGTATGTAGTGTAAGAGACAGGCTGTGAGAAAGAGGTGTGCGCAGTTTATGCTAGAGCAACGTGAGTGACTCTAAGAGTATTTGCATGTATTTGTATAGCTGAGACGCAGAGGTAAAGGCCCCTGTAGAGGTCATATGCAAAGCTGCTTAGCTTGGAATGCTTTACAAGGTGCAGGCGCACATGTATGCACATATGTCACATTCTGTAGAATGTGTTCTATACATACTTTCAGTTTTTGGGCCAAAAACAGGAGATTAATGCTTGTACATCATGCATTTTTATTTTGTTTTATGGTGCATGAAAAATTCTGTTATTATTGTCTCACTCTGGTGTTATTCCAATCTCGTAAGACTTTCTTTCTACATTTGTAGAACACAGAAGGTGAAGTTTTGAAGATGCACATACCTATAATGAAAGTAAATGGAGACTGGGTCTGTCAGACTTAAAAAAGACAAAGGAGCACCATGAAAGTGAAAATTTAAATCGTTTTTCACTGGAAACTGTCCACCCGCTGTAGGCCTCAAATCAGATATAGCATTATAATTTCCAATAAGACCTGTATAGATGTACGATTATCATAATTTTCAAATTATGATAATCTTTTTCCTTCAAATTCTACCTTATGTGTTCCATAAGGTAGAATACAAATGGGAATACAAATGGGTTTGAAATAAATGGGTAAACGTTACTTTAATGCAAAATTTCTACAGCAAACATACTGTAACTTAACAATTAACACGTGCAAACAATGACACTCCCTTATAGCTGTGTGATGACTTCACCCACATATGTCTCAGTGTCTTTCAGCAACTGATGCTGTATTTCAGCAACTAAGCATTAATCAGCTATTTTAAAGTGGCAGTAACACAAAGGAATGTGTTTCAGTACAAATTAGGTACTTCTGTAGTTATTTACTACAGAAACTCCAAAGACCATTGAAAAATATTTATAATATTTGGGACAAATGTATATCCCATCCAAACAGGATGATGTTCATAATATTCATAATACCCGAGTTCTGTTTGAAATAATTCAATTACTCAACCAGCCATGAAGATGAAGGTTTAATAGCTATTAAACAGCTGAAGGAAGCCACTAAACTCGCCTAAACACACACTGCACAAAAAATCCCAAGGTTAATCACGTAAATATGCGTTACATTTTATTGTCATGAGCTAATGTGCTGAAATGATCTCGTTCCACTGAAGAGTGTCGAACACACGGTGCAAGCAGAGTGCTTAGACGCTGGGGGGTTGTTGTCATGGAAACGGCTGCGCATTCCCGTTCTAGCACTACTTAAGCGATTAGCGTACACACTCGTGCAGCAGAGATTACACGCTGGGACACAGCGGCGGTCTGCCACAAGCACTCTTTCACACACACAATCAAACTCAACTTTTTAGTATTGTAGCCTTTTAAACTACAGTGCAGAAGTGCAGGTGACACTCTCTGTATGTTCTCATTCACACTCTGTTTTAAGATGTACTGTGATGATTTATAATATGTTTTTGCTCCTATGATTTTTTTCTATAATGGTAACATCTATATGTTGTGAACATATTGTCTTTTTGATACAATGGTGTGGTTAGATAGATGTTGAATATATGTTCTCTGTGGTCAGTCGAATTTGATAGCCAAATCCTGTGCGAGGTCACTTTTTTCCATGTCAGAATTATTGGCTGCAGTCGAATAGTCGAAGAAGAATTAATGAAGTGCATTATTATTTTGTTTTCTTTTTGAAGGTTTAGAAATAAACGATTAACCCCTGTTAAGTTTAACTAATACACGTTTAAATATAGTTAAATATAGTAGTCTGAATGTTCAAATGTAATTCTGTTTTTTTGTCACAGCGAACACTCAAATTTCCTGCTTCTCAGTTTATTCTCACATCTGTCTCATTTACCACAAGCATGTGTGATCACAGTCAGCATTCAAAAACCAGAGACTCCATTATGATCTCCACTATATGTTTCTATTTCTTCTAAAGAATTTTTAAATTCTCACTTATGATGGAGGTTTAAGCGGTTTGGGAATCGTAGAAACACAAACCACACAAATATCCTTGAAATAACTTGATTAAACAATGACCTGTTAAAAATAGTGTCCTGGCAGATCTAGTAGCTGGCAAGCAAACAGGAAATGGTGTTAGCCTCTTCAGCGAGACAGGACAGGTTGTCTCTGCTGTACCAGTGAGTCAGTATTTTGCAACACTGCTCGTCCATTAAGACGCAGTTTTTCATTCCCTTAATTTCTTAAATAAATGCTTTGATTACACAAGCGAGAGAAGCCTTTAAATCTGGCCCCGCTGTTTATAGAAGAGTTGTTGGAAGATATGCAAATCTGCTTTTACATAATGAATATTTGCATAGAAACTCCCTTGTGCGGAAAGCTGGGAACGCAAAATGGGTGATGTGTCTGTTTAAGTTGCTCTAAATTTTGCATTTATTTACGTGATCAGAAGAAATGTGTGCATACAAATGTAATGAAAGCATGCTAGAATGGATTATAAAGAAGCTAACTACAGATTCCTGCCATTATTTACCATTATAGCTATAATTTCTCACAAAATACAGTCGTTATTTACAGTTATTCAGGTTATAAGGAAAGAAAAAAATAACGTGATCTCCTTAACATTTGTTGCTGCTAAAGCAATGGTTTGCAAAAGTTTCCAACAGAAAGTCAGAAATCTCAATAACTCAAGACACAATTGATCTGAGCTATGCTGCCACGTTGAGTTTATAGCTCTATAATTTTGCAGAATGCTGACAATTGTCTGTTTTAATTCTCTAAATTTTACAAGAAACATCTGAGACAAAGTCAGTTTTTCAATACTTCAAATATTGATGAGAACCACTAACTCCTCTAGGCAGAAAAACTGACTAAAACTGGCATATTAAACTACCTTTAAAACATGTTGAAACATATTTATTAGAAGATATGCCTTAGTCATCACAGTTTTTTATTTCATGGTGGCTGTTATTGTTGTTATTGTTGTAACTCCTTAACCAGAATACTAGTTAAGACATTAACAAACACGTCTTGTGTAAATGGACTGCCAAAGAGAAGAGGTGACTGAGTTTATAAAAACACGATAATTCATTTAAACTGCATCTGTGAAATAGCAGGTCTGTTTGTGTCATTTGTGTTTGTCATGCTGAATAATAGAAGAGAAGAATTTTTCCTTTTTTAGAAGGACAAAAAGGAGTTACAGTTACTTTCAATTAGTAAGTAAATAAATGTAAGATCAGATTAAAACATTATCATTTAGTTAAAAGTTAGTTTTAGTCTGGCTTTTGACCAGAGGACATATACAGAGTTGTGAACAGATAGTTTGATAAGAACAACAATACAATTTTGTAAATATCTACTTAGTCTCATGTTAGTCTGAAATTGTTATTTTTTTTGTGGATCAAAACATTTAAAATTATGAGGTTAGAAATGAATACCACTTAATAAAACAATGACAATTCATAGTGACCACATCTGTGAAGCACCTTAAAAGTAGAACACCGAACTCCATCTGAAGCCATTTGTCAGGTTTATATTTAAAAAGACTGTCTGTTTATGACTGTCTTATGGTTTCATAAGACTTCAAATATAGTACAATAAGTCATAGAAACTATTTTTAAATCATGCTTACAGTATATCATGATTTTTTTATCCTTTTATATAAATTTTTAGGGCTTAACAGACCTGGTCACTTTGTATTTTCATTGGATGGCAGTAATTGCACAACAAATCCCTATTTATGTTCCATGAAAAAATAAAAGCATGGAAGTTTAAAACAATGTGAGGGTGACAGATTTATTGTGACCTTCCTTCAGTTGCGATCATCTTGCAGCGCTCTTGTGTATTATTATTTCAAAAGCATAAAGCACATTATAGTAACATGCTGAAAATTTGATGTCTTGTTTAGTTTGGGCCTTAACATAAAGGAAAATCCAATAATCTGCCCTGCCCCCAGTGCCTCTCTCTCTCTGGGTGTCTTTGTTTACCAGAATCTTCCGTCACACCCTCGTGAGTGGTGTCATGTGTTATTGAAACAGTTGTGACGTAACGGGGCAGAGACACAGTCTTTGGCTCTTGAACAACTTAACAGTCAGCGACTGCAGAGGCTGCCTATAAGAACTTTAGGAATCTGAAGTTTGTCATGATTCATGTGTTGGACTGTTCTTCTCTTCAACAGTTCATGTTTCTGTGAAGGTTTAATGTACAGACACACATTGTATCTGATTGTGTCTTTTCAGGGATTTTGTTTGTGGATATCATAGCTTAGAAAATGTGATTTTTGAAGAATTTCATGTGAAATGTTTGAGTTCGTATTGAAATGGCTGTGGTATCGTGGCAAAGTAGCAGAGTTTGAGACATTGCTGAGATCTCATTGAGACATTCTTGAGATCTCCTTTGAAACTCTGTAGGAGACCTAAGTGACGTCAGTGGGATATTTAGGCATATTTCTGAGGAGAAACACAAGAGAAACAGGACAGCAAATGTATCAGTTTGCTCTCCCCTCAATCTCATTGCTAGCTGGCAGAAGTAACAGATTTTAAAGAGATCACATTTTTATATGGGTTATAACGTTTATATTCAAACACTAAAAATGACTTGTGTTTCTTATAATATGCTTTTATAATGCACAAATATTTTTGTGGCTGGCACCACAAGACAGGAAGTAGTATTCAACAGGATGTTAGAGCAAAGAAGTGCATTAAACCAGCCTATCTATTAAACAGTGAAGTCAGTGGGTGACAGAGTGTGTATTGGTGTGTGAAGACATTTGTAAAGGGCATACAGTATGTTTGTATATGTGTGCATGTGTTGGTCTGTGGTGATACCTGTAAAACTTAAATATAGTGTCCACACACACATGCAAAAATTCTGGTCATGTCAACTGCTTGCATGCTAAAGGCTATACATAAGGAACCATGTGCATTCATTTTAGTTACAAAAGTGTAAAACTGTATATGAATATAAATAGTGTGAAATTCATTGTATTCTCTATCTCTCTCAGCTATTAAGGAGAAGTGTAATGATTGGGCAGAGTTTCTTATTAAGGAGCTAACAGGTTCACGGACAGCGCCAGCCAACCTCCTCGAAGGGGTGAGAATGAGATCCAGCAAGTGTTTGTGTGTCTGCACTTCAAATAGTAACTGTATTTAAAGTACAAGATGAGCAAATATGAATGCTGTCACAATGTTATAATTATCAGTGGGATTTTCTTTAAACTTTCAATTGCCAAAGTGTCAGTTAAAGATGCAGGAATTTACATGAAGAGAAATCTCTCTTTTGCACAGCCTTTAAGAGGTAAAAACACGGTGGATCTGGTCACAGTAGGCTGTATTTTGGAGCTGCGTGATGCCTTTGAACCCAGCGTGTACTGGGCCACTCGAGTCCAGTGCAATGTGGGCGGACGCTTATGCCTCAATTATGTTGGACTGGACGATCCCGCCTACAACATCTGGATGTTTTACCTTGACACCAGGCTCCGCCCCCTGGGCTGGGCCAAAGAGAATAATCTGTCAGTGGAGCCGCCCACAGGTGAGAATATTAACCTGCATGGGTATCGGTATCGGTACAGGTTTGTAACTAAAATAAACTGTAAAATTAAGTGTTGCATTCAGGCAGGTGGGAGTTTCCTTCTGACTTCCACACCCTGCTTGTCATAGATCTGAATCCACATTTCCTAAAGGAAACTCAACACATATACAGACGCTCATGTAATCTTACCATTCAAAGCAGGACATGTTTGCGTAATATGAAACATTAATTGCACAGGAATTTTGGGGCACTAGAAAGATGTTACTAATTTCCTTAATTTAGTTATGTCAGCAGGTTTTTTGTTTATCCTGACAAGGCAGAGACTTATGCATTGACCAAACATTTTATTAAAACCTGGCTTGCATTTTGCTGTGGCACATATTACCAAGCCATTTTCAGCTTACACAGAATTTTGAGAAAAAACGGTGGTATGTGTATATAGATGTGTTTGTGTATACAGTGTGTGTGTGTGTACAAGCCAACGTGAGTCAGTATTCAGTATTTCTTTAGAAAAGCAGGTTTTGTTGTTTCAGGAGAAATCTAAATCTAATCACAATATCTGTGAGGCAGAGGCAATAGTTGGTTTTATAAGTACATGACAATTAAAGAAATGTAAAATGCTAAATAGATGCAGCATATAAATGTAAAGATGATTAGAGGGAAGTATAGATGATTTGGAACAAGCATAAACTGCATTAACTGTCAGCTGTCTCTATAAATGAATGTACAGATGATTAGGTGGATGGACACATGGATGGATGATGGATGGTATTTTCTCCTTCTTTCATATAGTCTGTCAGTTAGTAGGTTTTTCCAGTTTGGTCACAGTTTAGCTCACATTGACACACAGAAATGTGAAAAAGAGGGGTTTGTTTTTGAAATATGGATGGGTGGGTGAGATAGATGGGTGGGCTAATAAACGTCTCTCTTTTTGTCTTTAAGACCTTTGTGGTTTGAGGAGCAGATCAGAATGGACTGAAGCTTTAGAGGAAGCCACAGCTGAAGCCATGAAGAGCCCACTTCCTCTGGAGGTCTTCAAGGTGTGTGTGTGTGTGTGTGTGTTGGGTTACTTAATCATATATTAGGGATGAATTCGTACCCAAGCAAAACCTCACAAATCTGAGCAAAACCTCCTTTCTATGGAATCTATGGAATGTCCCATTTACAAGTAAATGTGTGTTTAATCATTCAGCACATCCCAACTACAGTAACAAAATGTTTGTGTCAGGTTTGGAGGCAGTGCATAGAACATATCATGTGTGAAAGGAGGCCTATGAAAACAATGACATGTTAAAAAAGTCAACTGAAAATCATTTTGTGTGTGTGTGTTTTGGGAACGTTGGAGGAGTGAAGGAGATAACACTCATGACTGATATCTGTGTGTTTCAGGATCATATTGACATACCCACACACTCCTTCAAAACAGGAATGAAGCTTGAAATGGTGTCACCCACAGAGCCCTTTCACATCTGTCCTGTGTCTGTAACTAAAGTAAGTTCTGACACTGTTTCCTCTCTCTCTCTCTCTCTCTCTCCTCTGTCTCTCTCTCTCTCGCTGTCTCTCTCTCTCTCACACACACACACACACACACACACACACACACACACACACAGTAACACACTAGATGAAGGGTTATTATGCTGGAAGTTATAATTACTAGCCACCTACCCTGACATCAAGCATTCTGTCTATCTCACCCCATTTTTTGTATCTCTGCCTTACAGGTTTACAATGAACAGTACTTTCAGATCACAGTGGATGACCTCACTGCTGAAGCCGCACCCACTTCTGTGGTGTGCCATGCTGACTCTCCAGGCATCCTGCCAGTGCAGTGGTGTCTGAAGAACGGTGTTGGCCTGGAGAGGCCACGTGGTGGGTTTCACTGTGATTTCTCTGTGGTTTTAATGGGATTAGTGCCATTAAATTCATATTCATTTGAGTTCTTTGTCTCTTCCCTCATTTTTATTGTTAGTTTAATGTGGTTCACGGTTTTGACAAAAAATGAGCCTGTATTGCCTTCTGTATTTGAAGTGCAGCTGCAGAAAATAAAGCATAGTAATTAAATCAATCAATCTTTCTCTTTTGCTGGATCTCTCTGACTTTCTCTCAGGTTTTGAGTCTCAGGACTTTGACTGGGCCGATTACCTCAAACACACAAGCACTGAAGCAGCTCCAGACGTTTGTTTCCCAAATGTAAGATCATTTCCGATGCATGGCCCTGTGTTCAGTTGCTCATGTGTGTGTGGTTTCCTGTTATTAAAAGATGTCTGTCAGTATTTCCCCTTATCTTTTAATAGTCTTCATCATGCGGCATATGAATGTAAAGATGACCAGAGTGTAGTATAGATATGATTTGGAACAAGTATAAACTGTCAGCTGTCTTTATAAATGAATGGATAGATGGATGGATAGGTAGTTGAAGAAATACATGGATGGAAGAATGTATAGGTGATTGAAAAAATGCACAGATGGATAGATAAATAAGTGGATGGATGATGGATGGTATTTTCTCCTTATTTTGATAATCTGTCAGTTAATAGGTTTTCCCATTAAGATCACAACATAGCTTATGTTAATGCACAAAAAAGTGTAAAAAGAGGGTTTTGTTTTTGAGAGAAATACGCCTCCTATCTTGTTTTCTGTTGTTCCGCAAGTTGACTTTTTAAGCAATAACTCTTATCAGTTGAATTTTATTAATGCTCCAGTGTTTGAAGTCGTAACTGTTACTATGTTGTGTATTTTAGCATTGCTGGAATGTAGAAATAACCAATCAGCATCCAGAACTGCAGCTTCTGTATCTGTTTTATAAAGTCCGTCAAGCTCCACAGATTCATTTGTGATAGTGTTTGTTAGTAACTATTGCAGTAGGTACAGTACTGCAGGCTTATTTATTGTTTTTTAATGGATGTAAATGGTGATTAGTTGTATAAATGTGTTTCATTGGACTCATTGTTTCAGTGGACTCATTAGGATTCTTGTAGTTGCACAAGCTTTTTCTTTGTCTGGGTATCTCTCACATGATCTTGTTTCTTTTCATTGACTGTGCCCTCTATTGTTTGTGTAATTATACTTTTCGACTGACATATTTTTCTGTGTGTGTGTGTTCTAGTTTTCTACCATGTAAGGATGGTAGAAGTCACACACACCTACATTGTGGGGATCAGCCGATTATTAAAAATGCTAAATACTTTTTTTAAAAATGTAAAAATGCAAACATGTTTCTATGAGTGTTAGGTTTAGGGGTAGGGTAAGAGTTAGAATACACAGCTTGTACAGTCATTATGTCTATGGAAAATACCCATAAAGCATATAAATCTAACGTGTGTGTGTGTGTGTGATCAGGCGTCTCAGAGCAGGGGCTTCTGTAAGGATGTGTGGCTTGAAGCCGTGAATCCACTCCAGCTTTCCGAAATCTGTGCTGCTCGTATCACTCAGGTCAAAGGACGACTCCTCTGGCTCAGACTGGAAGGTGGGAATCTACAGAGCATTTGTGTCCTCTTCTCATCTTGTTTATATCATAGAACACTTTACAGCAAGCTCTTACAGTTAAATTCATCGTGCCGACACCATCTTCACCTGGTCTCTTGTCTGTCTATAGGTCTGAACAAGCCATTACCAGACTGTATAGTGGATGTTGAGAGTATGGACATCTTTCCTGTGGGCTGGTGTGAAGCTAACAGCTATCCACTAATACCTGTAGTGAAGCCAGTCTGTGAGTGTCACATAGTAACAGATTCATTTCTGTCACTATTTCCAACATGTGTTTTCATTCTGAAGAGTACTTAGCCAAATTGGTTTGTTTTCATGAAACGGGCATGTGTGTCTAATGACTCTTGAAGAGGAACCTCATTTTTGTACCCATATCTAAGTAAAAATCAGTTTCTGTTTCTTGTTTTCTTATATTTGTATTTACAAACCTACATGTAATATGAACACAGTGAATAAAATCTGTTTCAGTTTCTAAATTCAAAATATTTGTTAGACTTGCATTTTTATCTATTATGTTGTCACACCAAGACCTCTGGCTGTGTTTTTGAGTGGAGCACCAAAACCTTGTTGCAATGTGAATAAATCTAAATGAGATTTCAAACGGTGTTCATACTAGAATTACAGGTTAGACTGTTGACACCAAATGCCAAGCGATACAATTGCGTCAGCAAGTAAATTGTCTGTTAACACTGAAAGCAAAAATGCTGTGTAACATGACACAATAACAGGCCAGCAGAAAATACTTCAGCTGTTCCAAGACCTAAACATACCAAAGAATGTTAGATGTGTGATTTCCAGGCTCGGAAAAGAATTTCATAAAAATTAATAAAATGTTATGCAAATACAGTGAATATATTTTAAAATACACAGTGAATATATTTTATTCTAGTTACATTGAATTCTGAAATATTTAATAGGTTGAAAAATGTTTTTTCCACTTTCAAAAGCATAATAATTAGTGTCCAGTAGTCACAATTATATTGTGTGTTTTAGGTCAACCTCAGAAGAAGATCGCTGTCGTTCAACCTGAAAAACAGTGAGTACACTGAAAACTTTGTCCTTCTGTTAAAGTGTTTACCCGTGAGCCATTGCAGTGTTAGTTTGTGCTGTTAGAAAACGTGTGGAACTGCCTAATCTGACTAAACATGCCACCTGTGATCTGTTTCCGTTATGATGTCATGTGAAGCGATGACATCATTTTTTTACATGGGTTATGCTGATTACAACATCAATAAACGAAAAACGA
Organism: Chromobotia macracanthus; assembly: GCA_036877525.1. NCBI lineage: Eukaryota > Metazoa > Chordata > Actinopteri > Cypriniformes > Botiidae > Chromobotia > Chromobotia macracanthus. The sequence continues at coordinate 10,065,742 of JAZGTH010000012.1, read as the reverse complement.
CATCAGTTAATGAAACTTTTTAACAGTTGCACTTTTTAAAGTTATCCAAGAATCATAAGCATTGTGGTCATGTCTGTTTCTTTTGTTGTCCGAAACATCTATATTTTGTACTTTTTGTAGCAGTGAATACAATGAATTTAAATTGTATATGCTGTAATTGGATTTTGATTGTCATATATCTACAGTTGAATTGACTGATTGACTGACTTATTGTTTTTAGGTTAGCCCCCTCACAGCCTGCTGATGCCCATCTTAATATGTGCCCATCCATCGCCATGGATACAGGTTTTACATAGTTAATACCTCTATATTTTATTTAATCTGAGTTGTGTTTTATTACTTTTATTAGTAATGAACTAAAATGCAAAAGGTTATAGCTCATTTTGTACAGCTATTGTCAAATCTTTGTGTGTGTGTACATATGCGACTGTCCTCTGCAGGTTTGGTGAACGGGAAGTACTGCTGTTCTCAGCTGTTTGTGAATCATCGCTGTTTCTCTGGCCCGTATCTCAACAAGGGCCGAATTGCTGAGTTACCACAGGCCGTGGGGCCTGGAAAGTGCGCTGTAGTCCTTAAAGAGGTACAGTCTTCTCTCATCCTGTATTTGTGTGTGTGTGTATCTGGGCTGTAATTATATTTCAGGGGCTGGAGATATTTTTTTGTTGTTGGGGGGCCTCCTATATACTGGGCCCAATAAGTAGGTTTTATTTTAGGGGATCTTGGTGTGCCCCTCGTCAGGGCCTGAGACAGTGTTCCTGATGTCCCCCACTGACATCAGGCCTGGTAAATGTTCACATGTACAGTACATATGTTTGCTGTGTCTGTATCTGTATATACATGCACATGTTCATGTGTAGGTGTGTGTTTGTACATATACAGTATATACAGTATGCAGTACAGTATGTAGATGAATGTTAAATAAATGACATGATCATAGTGTGTTATGCTCACAGTAATTGTCTTTTCTTGCAGATTCTGACAATGTTAATAAACTCAGCGTATAAACCTGGTCGTGTGCTCAGAGAACTGCAGGTGGTGGAAGACCCACAATGGAACTGTCAGGAAGAAACTCTGAAAGCAAAGTATGAACACACACACATGCCCTACACCTAACCCTCACAGAACATGTGCATGGCATTAGATTTAAAGAAAAATGAGATTTGGGATTTTTAACCTTTTAATTCAGATAGGACCAGTTGGTTGTTATGATACTTCACTGTTAGTGAGGACATTTGGCCCTCACAAATATAACTGAACATGTACACACACAATTTGAACCCATTTGCATTTGTCAATACTCAGCTGTAAGGAGTGACTTAAAGAGTTAAACTGTGAAGTGGAAGCAAAATTGCTAACAATAGTTAACAAAATATTGGAAACAAAATATTATTTATATAATATTATATAATTATATAAATATTATTTATATTTATAACTATAATAATAAATTATAGTTAAACTATAATAAATTGATGTAACCTGTTATCAGAAATAATAAATAAAAAGAAATAACTGTATCTGGACTGCTTGTTTCTGAAGGCCAGTTGTAATGTCAATAAATAAGGAATCAATCAGTTTTACAAACCATATTTGTATTGTTCATATTATCACCTCCACAACATCCTGATAGAAGATATTATCTTCCCTGCAGACTGTGACAGCATCATTTATGTATTTGTCTCATCTACACTGCAATAGTGTGTTGGCTGGCTTGCTAAAGAGCTCGATCACATTACCCCAGCATTTAAAAGGGTTCAATGGCTACATGTGTCTTACACAACTGAGTTGTTCATTTTTAAATGCCTGCATACATCAACAATATAATTTGTTTACCAGAGATTTGCCTCTGGCGATGTAATTCTCTTTTCTTCTTAGTTTGCACTTTAAATCATGTTCATATTTCATTTTTCTAATTTATTTTACTTTATTCTACTTGATTAATTTTGGTTTGGCATTACCACATCATTGAAACAATTATTGGTGTTTTTTAGATATAAAGGGAAAAGCTATCGGTCCACCATGAGGATTGTTCGTACAGTGGAGCAAGTGGCTGAGTTTTGCCGTCGGGTATGTGAGAGACTGCAGTGCTGTCCCAACCTGTTCGGCCCAACACTTGTTTCCGACAAGTGCCCTGAAAACTGCTCAAGTCAGACAAAAACCAAATACAGTGAGTCTGCTGTAGTCTAACAGTCTACTCAGTTATTCTAACTTAGAATTAAATTACATGTTTCACAACAGAAAGGTGTTATTTTCTTCAGCAACACACGCAGACACACAAACATGACTTATAGCTCATGTTAGCAGTCAATATTCAGATTTTTGTCATGTTTTGGCTAATGTAGCATACTACAAAAAGAGGAAGGTCGGCCGTCCATGTTTAGGTGAGACTGCACAGGATGGTGACCTGACCAAACCAGCACGCCGCAGAAAGAAACGGAAAGCCATCTTTGTCCAGAAGAAACGGCGCTCTTCTATTGTTGGATACCAGACCACTGAGTCACCTCAGGTCTGCCAGACCACAAAAACTCAGAGAAAAACTCACAAACACAGTCAAAAACACCTCGGCCTAACTAAGCATAATGCTACATGCTTCTAACAAAGTAAACTGTCACAAAACAAAACACAGCCAGTCAGAATATATTAGATGTTTGGACCAATGAGATTGCTTTAAAAAAACAAACAATGCTCATAATTTAATATTTGTTGTAAGTTTGTTTGTGTTTTTTAGCAAAACAAGAAAAATACTGATTTGATGGTAATGCAGATAAAATTGTTTGGACAAAAATCTGGGACTGATATGGAATTTAATAGGTGTTTTTATTGGATGCTTTTAGCTCATTTCATCTGGTCAGACACAGTTTAACATTTGTTCTGTGTATTTATAGGACAGTGATTATTACTATGAGGATGAGGAAGATTTCGATGAGTCGGGTAGTGAGGAAAGCTCCACTTCTCCCCGTGAGGAGGCCCCTGTCCAAACTTTCAAGGAGGCCCCGAGGAGAGGAAGACCCCCACGACGTGCTACCCTTGAGCGTAGGGCAACCAATGCAGTGCCAGATTCCTCAGATAAGTCGGCTCCACGGAGAACCACACGCTCTGTTTCCTACAGCCAGAACCAGACGACCAAACACACACACATAAAGGTAAAACACACATCCACACAGTCATGGAGAGCTTATAACAAAATATAGCAGGTAGTTTATTTAGGTTTTGTTGATGTTGTTTTTAGGTTTAAGGATTATATACAGTATATTATATACAGTATATATCACAATTGCATCATAATTACAGTATATTATATACAGTATATATCACAATTGCATAATAATTACAGTATATTGTATACGGTAAATATCATAATTTCTTCATAATTACAATATATTTTATACAGTATATAATATAATTGCACTGTGAGTATCTTTGAATTAAGGTATCTGCCAAATGCAGAAATGTTCTTCCAAAAATGTAAATGTTCTCACCTTCTGTAGTTTCAAACCTGTAACACCTCTGGTTCTCTGTTCGACACAATGACAGTGAAGCCAGACAGGTGGTGATAAACTCCATATGACTCGTGTGCTGTATTTCTACTGAAGCCCTACAATAGATTTAGTGTGAAGACGGAAATATAACATGCATGTGCATGTTCAGACCTCTCGTCTCATGACACATTGTGCCAGATATGACATCAGTGACACCAAACTCCACTGGTGCCTCATAACCAAAATGGACATTTGAAAGAGATTTGAAAACTATGATGTTTTTTAGTAATTCTTTTAAATAAGAATGTCAGTAAATGATTACGGCCTTTTCCTCAAAATAAGATATTGTATTGATTTATAAGACTTAGGATATAGTGGACAAGTCATACACTCTTAGAAAAGATGCTTCTCAATGCCACAGAAGAACCATTTTTGGCTGTATGGTTCCATAAAGAACCTTTAAAGGAATAGTTCACCCCAAAATAAAAATTCTTTCATAATTCGCTCATAACACACTCAAGCCATTCAAGGTGTATATGACTTTCTTTCATCAGCCGAACACAATCTGACTTTGTATAGTCTTTAGTCTTTGTATAGTCTTTAGTCTTTGTATAGTTTGTATAGACGATCTGGCATTGAATAGTGCCCAAGATTTTGAAGCTCCAAATAGCACACCCATCCATCATGAAAGTAATCGTGTGACGCAAGAACCTTTCACAAAAGGATCTTTTGTAATGGAAAAAGGTTATTCAAAGAAATGGTTTGTAAAAAGAACCTTTGACTAAATGGTTCTTTGGATAACCAGAAATGGTACTTCTGTGGCATCGCTGTGGAGAACCTTGTAAGAATTTTAAAGAGTTAATAGACTTTTATGGTGTTGTAATGAGACAGTTTTTGTCTCTATTTGCTGTATGGAAAATAATCAAGAAAACACCTAGAGGTCAAATTATATCAGCAATGGCTTTGTTAAGTATTGTAAAAATAAAACATTTTGTTTGTGTGTATTTGTAGACAGAGAGTGCTGAAGATGATCGTCTGGTGTTGGAGAGGAATCCTTTGGAGTGGAGTGTGTCTGATGTGGTGGATTTTATCGCTTCCACTGATTGTGCCTCCCTCGCCAAGATATTCCAAGAGCAGGTACACAAACACATCAAATGCAAACACACTTTCTGTGTTCTGTACAACTTCTGATCTTATTGTGCACCGTTCAGTTCCCTCTTTTTCAACCACCTTGCTTCATTCTGGTGTGGAATGCTCACTTTTCATGATCCAATCTATTCCTGATGGAGAAATTTCATTTCATTTCATTACAAAAAAATGAGTTATGAATGCTTTTATGTACACTGTAAAATGTCACATGAGCTAATCAGCCAGTTACAGATCACGTCTGTGTTTGCAAAGGCAATGAACCCATATTTTATGTGAAATGTTGCAAAAACATCTGATAACGATGTCAACATCTTAAAAATGTTAGCTTACGAAAACAAACAAATTAGCAAAGTATGAGCAAATGTTCTAAAATGACATCTTCCTAATACACAAACACGCTGAATTTGCGTGTCATCTTAGCACCATCTGGTTATCATGTTTGACTTATTTTACTAATCAGCGGTTCTTATTTCCCACCCCAAGCAAACAAAAAACAAGCACAACCAGTACAAAATCAAACATTTATGCTAACAGCACACCCTTTGTTTCCTTCTCAAGGACATTGATGGACAGGCTTTGCTGCTATTGACCCTTCCTACAGTTCAAGAATGTATGGACCTAAAGCTCGGACCAGCCATAAAACTCTGCCATCAGATCGAACGAGTCAAAGTGGCCTTCTACTCCCAGTACGCTAACTAAGCTAACCCCGCTAACTCTGCTACCCAGAAGCCAATGGACGCAAAGAAACCGAAACCTATGTGCTGTTCTCAGGGGTTTAAAATGTTCCATCCACCAGGAAACCTCAGGTTGCAGGATTTATAAATCAGTTTTTTTAATGTCTGCCTTTAATATGTCATTTAGTACTGGAACATGTTTTCATATTGTTGGACTGGATTCTACAGGATCTAAAACGGTCTTGATTGATTTGGGGTTGGAGTTTTGAAGTTTCAGGGGATTCAAGAGAAAAATCCTCAGACAGAACAAATGGGAATTTAGGATATATGTTTAAACTGAAAATCAACTGTGAAGCACCTCCAGCTTTTGAGTTCACAACAGATCTGCCGTTTTATCTCTGTCTTTCCTGAGCAAATTATATTTAATGATAAATTATATGTGAAGTATTGACTTATCAAGCAAGCTAATATATTTGCAATATTTATTTTGCTCTGATAAACTATTTTTATAACGTGTTCTGCGTTTATCAGAAGTGTGTCACTGTAACACCTAAAAATCTACTTTGGGGCAATGAGGGTTTAGAATGTAGTTCCGCCATTTATGAATTTAATAAGTTGAATTATAGAATTTCATTATTATCATCAGGACTGAAATTTGATGTAGGCATGTGGCCGTATGTTGTGTGTGTGTGCTAAGATTGTATATGAGCATGTGTTTGTGTGCATGCATCTATACACACACATATATAACTCATAGTATTAGATAACAGCTCAAAACATACACCAGTTATTCTAAAAGCTTATGCCTGTTCGTTCTGATCAACACTTCATGGGTTTTTCTTTAGAAGGGCAAGTCAATTTTTGAACAGCGGCCTTTTGTAATGGCCTAATTTATATTTTATGTAAATACGTCCTTGATCTATGCAAAATTCCATGTTTTCTATACATATATTTTGTTTTAAATGACTTTCATAGTGATATATTTTTTACTTTGCTTTGTGACACTTGATCAGTTCACGTGTAGATTGTATTAAAATTGCATAAACTGCAAGTAAAATATTGTCAAACTGATTTACGGTCCTGATTTACAATTACTGCAGTGTCACAAAATGTTTCACTGTTTCAAATAATCAAAACAGTATCTGTGCTAAGGCAAGCAGCACTATACTTACATTTAAAGTTAGGGATTTGATAGTGTAGTTTTTGTCATTTCAGCACTTACTGTGACTCGTCCTGCGCTGTTTGTGCTATACGGGTACATGTAAACTGACCTTCTCCCTAACAAACCCAGAACGTCTTAGAAACCACATAGCAACACCTTTGCATTGTGGTGGCAATGTTTGCATGGGAAAGCACCACACATTTTCTTTTAAAAAATATAAAATCAGGGTTATAACTGATTTTATTTGACAGACCCTAGTGACTTAAATGACCCATATTTAAAAATGCAAATAAACATTCGCAAGACTTCACCAGGACATCAGCGGATACCATCAGAGCACAACGTAAAAGAATCTGTCAGAATTCGCAGAGAATTGAAAACAAATGGGAGCTTACAGTACAAACATGATCACCAGAAAACATTCTTTGGGATATTTACACTTATAAATTATTTACACTAATAAAGTATTTCCTTTATGGAAAAAGTCTTGAACCATGAACACTAAAATTTATGCCTTCATTCCCTTTATAATATTATTACCCGCAAACTGTACTGAGCCCGAAATGTACTCCATTCTAGTATGTAAATGGTTTAACTACACAGTCTCGGTTTTACATGTCTTTATGATCCAAAATGTCCGAATGCAGTTTGCAATCCAAGAGGGCACTGCAGATGGCATTATGCAGTGATCAATTTACTTCGTTTTTCATGAAATGTCTGCTAAACAGGTTTCACTATCATGTGATGCAGGAACTTTGACACATTTGTTTGGCTTAAAACTGACAACTGTGCTGCCGTATTCGTGCAGTGTCATGCAGGTTCTTGGTGAAAAATCTGGAAGTTTTTTGGCAGTCCGATTTCAAGTGTCAATTCTGTTGCATTCTCCATTTTTTTCCCCCCAAAAATCAACCTTTTGAAGTTGAGCAGCATTTTTTGTCACAGCATTAAAAGTTTTCTCTTTCAGGTCAACAGTTTGAAAAGAATCTTGCCAAGCTAGTTTAACTGTTGACGTCAAGAGTCACTGATCCTAAATCAGACGTGTGAGGCGTAATTGCACCCACAAATCAAGGAAAAACTGTAAATATTATAAAAACAGTATGAAATTACTGTAATGCAATCATTCTTTTTACAAATAGGACCATGGCATACAGTATTAGTATGTTACAATTTACATGATACTTTAGTATTTTTTTTCCCTTTTAATGCAGAAAAATGTTACAATACAGAAACACTTAATAGTACCACTGACAGGCTTTATTTTCTTGTTTCAACAGTTTTTATTCAGTCAGATTCTTGTTTCAGAAGTCATGACCATTATGTTCGAGCATGTAATTTGGGTCTATATACACGTTTGACTGATCCATTACAAATCATCATGGCTCATTACCAGGGATGTTTACACAGTATGTTAAACATGTTGGGAACTCACCGCCCGCGCCACATTCTACATTAGACCAGTCATCAGAAGATCTGTTGTGAGCGAGAACAATATAATTATTCATCATACTCTTTTTCAATTTCATGAAGCATGACTTTATGGTCATTAAGTATTTTCTATTGAGACTGACGGTGAACCAATTTGTACAACTGCTACTACTCACGGTTGCCAGGCAACATCATATCAAAGGTATGCTGCGCACAGATTCACCAGCCTGACCATAATCAAGGTATTATTCTGATGGTGCAAACGTACATTTTAGTGAATAAATGAGAAGTATATCAACATTGTGAATAAAGCATACCTAGAGGAAAAAGAAGAATCATAAATGAATTCTCTTTTATTTCGATTGTTTCTACTAGACAGCAATGAGATAAAACGGAGAGCAAACAGAGAATTCTGCTGTCTCTGGCTTTCCAATATTCTCATTCATGTCTCCATTAGAAACTGAAAAGAAGATCTTAACGTCACAAACTTTGATGAGAAATGCTTCATTTAAAGAGTTTAAATTGATTGTAAACTTGGTGAATTCAAACAAATTCATTCAAGATCAAATAATCTGACATACTAATTTCATATCTTACTGTATGTAAACTATTGCATCATTTGTGTGTATTTTTATTTCTCCTAAGGAGAATCATCTGAGACGAATTTGGTACTTTAATAAAACATGACTGAAAACATCATTAAAGTAAACATGAAATCAAAATATCCTCGCTTATTTCTTAAACCAGTTAGGTTTTAAGTGGAACATCATTGTTGAGTTAGTTATAAGTTCAGACTGCTCTGAGTTTTTTGTGTTTGTGTGTGTTTTTGAGTACATGATTGTGGAGATAATATTGTGGAGACTGGCAGTAAATGGGACCGTGTGCACGGCTGTGCCGGTTGATATAAAAAAACCTGCCTGTATGGGTTAACCACAAAGCTCATACTAACACCTGAAACTGGGTCATGGAGGACCTGCGGGGGGTGAAAGGGGGCCAGTCTTGAATGATCTTTTCTTTGAAATAAGCTGCTTTTTAGATCTTCACATTGCTTGCAATCTGAAATCAAGATACAGTTCTGAAGTCGATTCTTTCTCTGCACTTGTTTTACCACAGAGCTGAAAACAGCGACAAAACAGATGTTCAAACACTGATCAGAACCACTTTCACCAGTTCTTTATTAATTCTTCATTAATATTTTGTTTTTGATTTTCGATGTTACTACTGGCTGAGTGGACTGGAGATTGTGTCATGCTAGTAAAGTAATTGACACAATAGTAAAGGTGTAGTTTTTGTTTCTGAGTGTTGCTATGCGGTTGCTATGGTGTTATGGATGGTTGCTAGGTTGTCCTGGGTGGTTTCTTACTGGTCTAATTCAAAAGAGCCCAACCCCAAATCTCTATGATATTTTGGTCCCCACACAGGGCAAGTCCTTCAATACGTTTTTGTATGCCAGGCAAAAATCATAAGCCTGATGCCCAGAATACAACCACACAAATGAGTGGACAAACGTTGCAGGATGAGTTCGGTAGCAAAAGTTAAATACTGAGGAGGCACAGGTTTGTCTCTTACCCTGAGTATGAGCAACAGTGATGTTAGCCTTAGTAAGCACCGCTAAATAAATGTAAGAGAAACTGGTCATCCTTTAAATAAATAATGATAATGAACACTTACAGTATTTGATTAGCAAAAGGCCCCTTTAACTTTTATTATGTTTATCGTGAGTGTTTAATGTCTGGGGTCAGAGTCAACATCACAAGCGTTTAAACTGTTGTTGTGTCACACGTACACTGCTATAGGCATGTACATACTCAATTTAACAAGTTCAAATATTTATTTTTAATGAATTTTTTGTTTGATTTTTTTAAGAAAACACTTTACTGTAGAAGGCAAAATCAGGAACTAATGACGTGCTAAACGTTCTTCAGTCTTTAGTCATGGTTAAGGTTAACACTTTACTAGTTCCTGTTAGTCACTGACTTTACTCACCACAAGTTTATCTTGATGTAGTAAGTTTTTTTTTGTTTAAGTAATCAGGTGATTACTGTATCATGTTTCATTATTTTCCCAATTAAACTATTTTTTATTTGATTTCTAATCGGAGTTTTACTACCTTTTTGAACTGTTTAAACTGGTGCTTGGATTTCTGGTCGTGTGATGAAGTTTGAATGTAATGACCCTCAGCTTTGCTCTACAGTAATAACCTCTATTATCTACAATAGTCATCTCAGATGTTTATGTCCTGGAAAAGCACACATGCATTTAAATAAGCACAGGTTCTTTGTAAGGCTGTATACAATGCAAATACATCATTAGCATTAGTCATTCTGATATATATCTCTGACACATTCAGTGAAATGACTCAACATGGAAAAGATCTCAAGCAAAGCTCCACTTCAGAGCTGCATGTTTGTCTCTGAGTCTACATGCACTTCATGTGTATATATACTTACAGCATATATACACTTACAGAATATAATAGTATATATTTTATACTGTTATATTCAAGCACATATGAATTCCCAATTCCCTCTCGTTAATGGCCATCTCGAAACAATAAAGAAAATGTGTATTCATTAGCTGTGGGGCACAACCATCTAAAAATAGCTGGATAAGAAATGGATATTAATGCATTTAAAAATGGTTAAATATAAATATATATTTATATATAAATCATCTTTGAATATAGTAAGCCGTTTTTATTTTTCAGTTTACTTTCACCGGTGGAGCACAAAGCTACTGCAGAGTGTCAAGGTTCATATTTTTATATATTTAGTGTATGTTGACGTACTGTGGCTACTTAGAAGACTGAAATACATGCATTGTATGGATTGCTTTGGACTAAATAGTATTTGTTCCTTCTGAAGGTTGACAGCTATGAAAAAAGCAGCCTAAACATTTTTCCAGCGAAATCTCTGAGTGATGTGATGTGAGGATGAGCAGACTGTGACTGAAGTTTAATCTATAAGTGTAATATTTCTTTAAAAAACAAATTTATAATGCAATTCATGTTATGACAATGTTTCAGATTTTCAGATTCTTACTCTCTAAACTGATCTAACAAACATGCATTCAAATTCTTGGTAACACTTTATTTCACAGTGTCTTTGTTACATGTACTTACTTGTAATAACAGTAAATTAAGTAATAACAATAAATTATGCATAATTACATGTAACTAACCCTAAACCAAACCCTAATCCTACCCATTACCCTATAGTAAGAGCATGTTGTTATTATATAACTTAATACGTAAATGTATAATTGCACTGTAACAAGGAACTAACAAGAAATGGGATGAAGTGTCCAAGTACTTTTAGTAATATATGCTGAAATCTTCTTCAGTTCAAATGTTAGATGAATGCATTCATTTGCATTATTTGAAAGTTTGCAAGGAAAAGAATGTGTCTGTTTGACACTTTGAATGTTTGTGTACCTTCATATGCATCACATTAGCCTTGTGTGCCCTTATCCACACAATCAAAACATTACAAATGTGAATAGAGACTGGGATTCTCATAGCTTCAAAAATGAATTGTGTGACGGCTTAGTGTGAGAAACAGGCCGAAACTGAAGGTGTTACTTGTTAAAAATCTGAATTTGCACTTCAGCAACATCAAACCTGATGCTATGGCTTGACTTCCTGTTTTTAGTCTAATTTAAACCAAATGATCAAGAATTCTACAATACCGAGAATTTCTCTCATCCACTTTGTTACTCTTTATGTAAATTTATTTCACAAGAACTGAACCCACTGGCTCTTTGTGCAGCCGCTGTCAGACTGCACAAAGCGCAGGGCATCATTTCCTCTCAGCTCCTGCTATGGAGGAGTGTTGTGGAAACACAGCATAAAAAAACAGAGTCAGAACATAAAATCAAGCGTGACATTTACAATGCCAGAGAGCCACGGCTCAGGGCAGAGTTTACTCAAATGACTGCTAAAAAATCAACTGCTGTGACTCATTACCTCATTGGCAATTGTTGTGTGAACAGCGCATGACGCAAAACAACTCACACAAGCTTTTTACTTTTCATTGATTGCCCTAACTATTGATTTTGTCATTTAACTCAGCTGTGTGTGTTTGAAAATGTTCATTTAAAAGAAAAATAGAGACAATAATGACAGATATTTAGCATATTTTTCAAGTTTTATTTATTTATGTCTGTTTTTCTATAAACACAAACAGTACATACCCGTGCACGTGTACATGGCCACAATAAAGGCTACAATGTGTTGGTCACAAACGGCTATAGGATTTTCCTTGTACAGTTTATTGATCACACATTGACTTTACGGTATCTGACAATATGTCATAATAGTGGGGCATGTTGTCACACTGTATTGGTCAGCTGTTTTAATGGAGACTTGTTCAATTGTTCGATATTTCAGCAAGATTTTACAAGCCAAACGATTTGATTCAAGAAAATATTAAACTGTTGCTTTGACCAACCAATAATATATATAATATGGATCATAAATTAATCATATATATAATCTGCCTAACATTTTTGTAACATTAATCATGAAGTAAAATGATCTGGTTTTATTAATGTAAACCAAGGTAAAGAAATATTACAGGATAATATTTAGTTGTCCTGGAAAGTACTCGTGGCGTGGTCATTTTTCCACTAAACCACTCAATTTTCCAGTTTCTCTCAACAGTCAGATCAGTCAGTCTGCTGGTTATTTAAATGTGTGTGCTGCATTCCAGTATTCTTTGTGTATGAGTGTTTGTTTGTTTGTGTGTGTGTGTGTTGTACTGTCATTGGTATTCACTGTGAATGACTCAGTATAATCTCAGCATGCAAACTGGGTAAACAGAAAAGGTTGCGAAGAAACAGTTTCCTATTTATTCATACTTCCTATAAAAATAAATAGTTCAAAACATGACATGAACAGAGAACACAAAGCATAAATAGGCATTAACATGTATGTTCATATTTTCTGCACAATATACATCACATGGAAGACATAGCTTACTGTTTATTTACAAATAAGAGCTTTTACTGTATTAAAACAGGTGGTGCAGCAATCATTATTATTAAGGTTTATCGCTAAAGAAACTAAATTAATTTGAAAATATACATGAGGTTAAGGTAAAGCGTCAGCCAAATTGTACCAAATTCATACATGTACAATAGTGTTGGAAACAATAGTGTTGGAAACTTGTTTACATAAGTAAACAAGATACAAACTTAATGTTCTGTATGCAGATGGCATCTAAGCTTTTGGCTTCTAATTTATTGCACAAACTGATTGACAAAACTAATACATTTGCAAAACTTACAAACTCTAGTCTTTGTTTTAAAGAAAATGTAAAACACAAAAAATACAAACACCATCAGATCTCACCAATCAACTTGTCAGCCACCTCATTCATTATCCAAATGATGCTCAATGGTGATATTCAGGATTCAGCATTACAATCACATTAGGTTACATGAGAGTTATTGTCCCTAGAGCTCTAATTAATTAGCTGCATGCTAAGATTAAATGGTGCTTCTGGCAAATTCATGGGATTTTATCATAAATCTAAATACAGACAAAACAATCGCTTCATTTTAAAGCTTTGGATTCCGTTCAAATAATTAAAATGAAATTTATTCAGATATGCCCACACAATATCTGTGTGTGAGTGTGTGTGTGTGTGTGTGTGTGTGAGTGTGTGTGTGTGTGTGTGTGTGTGTGTGTGTTGTGTGTGTAGGACTTTCACTGGGGGTCTCCCAGTCATCTGCCAGCCCTCACTGGTTTCCATGGCAACAGAAATACAGAGTAAAGGCATGCTCCCCTATGCAATGCAACAATTTCAATTCTCTTACTCTCTGTCCCATCCCCCCATATTTCCACTGGCCCACCCCATCCTTCCGTTATATTTTTGCTTTTCTTCCACTCACACTCTTCCTAAAACAAAGGGAAAAAAACTCAGTTGATTCAGTGTTGAGTCCTGCAATTAAACAGGCTGCAGAAGTGCAAAAACATAAGTTTGGGAATGGAGTGTAGTTATTAAAACTGCTGTAGTTATAGAGTCAAAGATGAAGTCAAACAGACCGTCAGCTCTATGTGATGGTGTTGATCAGGGGTGGATCCAGGGGCGGAGCTAGAGCAATATTTATGGGGGCATGAGAACTATGAGGGGTGACAACACTGAAACTTCCACTGAAACTAATACCATCCATGCATAGCTCTTGACAATTTAAAGTCTGACATGAATATATATATATATATACAGTGCATACAGAGGGCTGCATGCTATTGTATTGGTCTATAAAGATTAAATACAGACTGTTGATTTTGGCTGAATTGTAATGTTGCACTGTACTGTTAATGTAACTATAAAGTTAAAATAAAGCTACAAAGAAAGAATTGCTCACATCACTAATGCACATCGATCAACTAATACTAATACAAAACACAGACATGAACTTTTATCATTTCTCAGTAAAATCATACAACATCAACAAACAACAGCACAACTTCACACAGCCACTCAGTGTAGTGAGTATCAGATCCGCCGATGTGCCAGGACATTTGACCTCATAGGTTACAGGTGATATATGCAAATGTATATATATATATATATACATATAGAAATAGAAGAAATGGTAGAAATGTTATTCAAAACAAAACAAACAAACAAACAAACAAACAAAAACTATTGGCCAAATTGTGCAATATTTGAACTGTGTAATCCACAAGTGGATTACTTAATGTAGCTACGGTCAGATGTACCGTAAGCTGGTTGCACTTATGCATTAAAGGTATTAAATTATATTTACTCTCCCGTGATTCTCTTTTTGTGATTTATCGCCACCTGCTGGCTGAAGAAAACAACGTTCAGGTTACATCGTGTCGTTTGTTTAATCGCTTTGTTGGACTGTTTATTAAATCAGGGAGAGTATTACCGCATAGAGGTTTCCCTAGACGATAATGCAACGTCAAATTCATTTACAATGTGTAAAGTTATTCGGTAGAAATGTGTGCTGTTATGAAGCAGACGTGCTGGATATTTGAAAGGGTTTTTATTAATAATAAAACATTCAGATATTAAACTAGAACATGAAGTTTATTTGTGCAGGTAGCAGAGCGCCTGATGCTTGTTATTGTGCAAACCGCAGAGCGCTTGAATCCGCTTCCTTTAGTGTGTAATGAGAGGTGTGAACACACACACACACACACACACACACACACACACACACACACACACACACACACACACACACACATACACACACACTCACTCACACACACACACACACACACACACACACACACACACACACACACACACACACACACATACACACACACACACACACACACACAACAAACACACACTCACTCTCTCACACACACACACACACACACACACACACACACACACTCACACACACACCTCACACACACACACACATACATACACACTCACACACTCACTCACTCACACACACACTCACTCACACACACACACACACACACACACACACACACACACACACACACACACACACACACACACACATACATACTCAAACTCACTCTCACTCACACACACACTCTCTCTCTCTCTCTCTCACACACACACACACATACACACACACTCACCACACACACACACACACACACACACACACACACATACACACACACCACACACACACACACACACACACACATACACACACACACACAAACTCACACACACACACACACACACACTCACTCACTCACAAAAACAAACTCACAACACCAACACACACACACTAATACACACATAAAACACACAAATACACACACACACACATACATACACACACTCACTCACACACACACACGCACACGCACCCGCGCGTGACGTATTCGCACCCTGACCTTCTAAAGAAGTTGTAAACCGACTGAATTTCATCGTTTTTCACAGCCTGGCAGACTGAACTGAAGTGCATCTGGTAAGTGCTGTTATATACACTGTGTGCTTTATATTGTGCTTGTATCAGTGGTCATATCTAAGCTCAGATTAAATAAGCTTTCTTACAGATGTGGACAGTCACACTCAGTGCTGCAGTGACTCTCCAGTAATAAGATCATCAAATGCAAAAACCATCATCAGATACATTCTACCATGTTCAGTCGGTTGCTTTAGCTGTTTGTGCTGCAGTGGCAGGAAACCACACAACGAGGTAGAAAACAGTGTGGAAGTTCAGTCTGAATGACAGAGCTTCTGATGGCTTATAAAAGAGACCGTGTAGGATGATCAGGAAAAGGTTTTTCAGCTATAAGAAAATAAGAATGCCCACACAAGTGTAGCTGCTGTGGATAACAAGCTTTTGTTGAAACTGGATACATAAGACTGGATTATCAGTAATATCATTTTCTATGGTAGGAACTGGTGCCGTTTATCATTTATTTGAAATGGTTTGCTTAAGCTGGTATATATTTTGATTTCTTTGTGTATAAACAAACACCTTAGTTCTTATATTAAATATACTAAGCATCTTAATTGACAGTTCTACCCACAGAAGAATACACAGTCCTATGTTGTTAGGTCTTTTCTTCCTAACACAAGCTATTCATTCATTTATTTTTAATTAGCCTTTTAACCTTTTACTTTTAGGATTTAAAATGCAGTTTCATTCATTCTTAACTCATTTGATGTAGATATTATGAACCATCTCATGGCATCCTCTCTGAGGTCTTTACTGAGCTATTTGTCTGTCATTTCTGATAAACCACTACATTATTTCAAAAGAAATGCAGTAATTGAGGAATTGTGTTGGTTTCATGGCATGATTTAGTTTAAATAAAGGTGTATTGTATGGTGGTATAGAACACTGTGTGATGTTTGTCTAACGGTACTCATGTGTGGGATGTCCAATGAGTCCATAAAAATAAAAAACCATCTGTTAAAAGATACAAACAAAAGTATGTGTCTTGAAGAAATGAACTTGTGTCTCCTTGTTTAATATAAAATATTATGTGTGAAATAGAGGAACTTCAAATGTCGCTGGAACATCTTACTCACATCAGACAGCAGTTTCCAACCACACATTTTTACCAACAACACAAATTGTTTCAAAGCCACACTGTTTTATTTAAAGGTCAAGTGTGTAATTTTAGGTGTCATCCCAACACATCTAATATTCAGAGTTTTTAGGTTGATTTAACAAATGGTGCTCACACGGTCACACTGTGCCGCTAACAAAACATTACTTTGTTTGTTTGAGTGCCCTGACCAACTTGCAGCGTTGGCTCAACCAGTGGCATTAATTTGGGGCAGGACTATCAAACAGTCCGACAAATGGTAGATCGGGAAAGTGTTTGGAATTTCCTGTTTGAAATTCATTACGTCACAATTCTGCTCTGTGCCACCACTGGCAATGAAATGATATACTTCTGTATAGAGAACAGTGAAGCGTCTCAGTGCTGTTCTGGTCCTGTATTGGCACACTTGGAATTCCTCTCACACAGATCAGATACCAGAACTAACTGCTGTATAAAGTTCTGTAATCTACTTTTTGCATATCATACTGTCTGGAATAACCCAGTGTTTTTTTTTAAATACATGTACAAATTTCACCTTGAACTTGTACTCTGTATATGCCTGAATGACATCATGTAGGATTTCATGTAGATCTGTTTTTCACCCACCTTATTCATGACAATTACTGCTAGACTAACCTATCAGTCAAAAAACACTTCCTCTCTTGTTTGCTTACACAAACTCACGTGTTTATGCTTTTAGCTCTGACATATAAATGCACAGTTCTGTCACTTTTGCAACACTTGACTCATTTAAATGTTTGACTTGTAGTCAATTGTTTAATCACAGCTGGTCAGTCACAACTGGTGAATCACAGATGGTTAATCACAGCATTCTGCAGTCAGATATTTTTGTATAATGATCATTTTCCAGGGGCAACAGTCAATTTTACAGTTTAAGGATTTCCTAGGATGCTAGTTTCATGTCACTTCATGTATCACCTCATGCCCTGTCATGGCCTGCCACCATTTTCAGCTTGCTTTATAGCACTATAAACCACTTCAGCTTTTAATAAACCATTACTGTAACTTATACTGTACATCATGTAATAACTCAGAAGAATATATATATATATATAATATATATATATATATATATATATATATTATATATATAATATATATATATAATGTTACCATAAGATTATTGTGAGGCAATCACTTAGTAGCCATGCCGTGCAAAGTTAAATTAAATATTTTAATAACATTGTACTATAAAACCCTGTAATGTTTGTAAAATATGCACCAGGATATCAATAAGAGCATAACAGTCCACATAACAATCCGTTACGTATCAATCCATGATGCCGGTTTACGTTTCAACCTTACAAACTCCATCCACAGAAATTACACCTGTAAGGCACAATTAGATATTAATCCACCCAGAAAAGTAGTCCCATCGCTTTACATGACTTTACAGCTAAAATAATACACAAAATGTACAGAGGAATTAATGTAAGTGCTTTAACTAAATAAATGCTTCACAGATCTGTCAGGATGCTTTGCCCCTACGGCTTCTTTTATAACTGCATTGCTGTGAACATGTATATTGCTTTCTTGTTACAAAGTGAGGGAAGATTTGCCACAGATACTGTCTGTAGAGTATAACTTGTGTTGAACCCAGGCCATCCTCTTAACAAGCATCATGAGTCTGACGTCCTGAGAGGCTTGTGAAAGGTCAAATGTATTTGTAGTTGAAATCCAGTGTGTGTCTGTGTGAGTTCAATGGTGGTTTGATCCCACACTTTCTGAACCCCTGCAGCTCTCATGCTAAGACTGTTTTACTTCTCAAACTGTAGAGTCAGTTCTGACCTCACATGCTGTTTGATGAAATATTAAATATCACTTTCAGAGGGCCAGTAAAGGCTTACCATAAAGTTATGACATTAATTGACATTATGACTCTTTGTCTGTGTCCTGCTGGCTTCTTTCTGTCTTTCTGCCACAGTTTGTCTAAGCGTGTTGTAATAGCAGGTAACTGTGAGTACAGACTTGCTATCTGCGTTACAGTTTTTCCATGCTACAGGAAGTGTGGTTTGAGCTGTCAGTCAAATGACAGGAAATACTTGGCAGTCACACAGGCACTCACAGCAAAAAAAGAGAGTTTAGACAGTATACACCATCCAAAGAGCTACTGCTTCAATATTTAAAATATTTACACTTAAACTTTCAATATAACAGTTTGTTTGTGTATAATTACAGATATCAATTATATATATATATATATATATATATATATATATATATATATATATATATATATTTTTTATTTTACAGTACATTAGAGGGGGAGGTTCGAGACATATTTGGGAACCAGAATATCATAAAGATTTGCAGCTTAACTCACTTAACTTTGGCCATTTAGCAATAACAAGGAAAAAAAACTCCAAACGCCTTAACAATCACTGAATGAATATTAAAAGAATTGTCATGATTCCTTCTACATTGTGGAAGAAGTAAAAAGTTACTTTTGGTTCTATTACGTGTAAATGGATGTCCATTACGACACATATTCAGTATAGAGGTCAGACACAGTGTGTATGAGTGTGTGATGTGTGTTAGACCGTATGTATGTGTCAGGAGGGAAGTGATTCCTGGGCGGCTGTTCGGAGAGGAGTTTTGTATTTCACATCTATTAATAGTTCTTTCTCATCACCAGTTACCTCACAGTTCTCATCTAGTAAGTACAGAAGAACTTCTCTACAGCTGTCTTGGTCTGTATGGTCAGAAACTGTTTACTTCAGTCGGTTTGTCTTTTGTGTTTTTGGCATGTGTTAAGTGCTTTTTGTCTGTGTGTTATTGGTTGAGGCATTAGGAGGTTGTTATAAATTGGTTTCATGTTCATTTAAAGGACATGTGAAGCATTGAAAGAAGTTAATACACATCTTCTGTTGTTTTGATCTGGTTATATATCACCTGCTTTGCACTGTACAGAAAGCATATTTTTTTTTTTTTGTTTTTTGTTTTTTAAGTTTTTTGAATCGGAGTTCATAGAGTTCTGTTCAGGAGGTAAAATTTCTATTTGAAGGTTTTTTTTTAAAATTTTAAAAAAACTAAAAAAAATAAAAATATTTTAATTATACAATGATGTGTGTGTGTGTAAACACCCACATCATTGTATGTAATTATATATGTGTGTATTTTCACGTATATGTATATAAAATATGTTCTATAAAATATAACTACTATATATACATATACATAATGTATGTATATATGAAAGTGTATTAACTAATGACCATTTTAAGTATTATATAAACGTAATTTTTGTCATATGTAATGGATGAAAGTTATTACAAAGTGTTCTATAGTCATTTAAATTGGTCCAAAATCACTGCACTTATCACTGCATTTTGTTACTTGTAAACTCACAGTATAAACTATAGATTTATTAACATGTTAACTAAAAGTGCTAAAAAGTGTGCTTTTATTCTTTTTTGTAGTCTTTCCAAATTCGAGGGATCATTATTCAGTTTTCATCCTGACGTTCAGGCCTCTAAAACAACGGTTATAACACCAGAATTCGTGGGATACCTGCTCACTTCAGCTGAGAAGATACTTGTGGGGAGCAAGGGACAAAGTTTTAACACTAAACACCCACACAGGCACACAAGTGGGATTGTACAAGGTGTCAAATCGTGTCTGAGAGCTGCCTGTGCCAAAGGACTCATATAATGGACACCATAAATGTAGAAACAAGCATTGAATAAGAATACTTTACTGTACGGAAGATAAAAACTGTTTCAAAGCACACTGTGTATCAGAGGCTGTTGCTGTTGGATCTGAAGGTGCAGAACCATGTCTCCATTCCTGAGGATTGGTTTCTCCAGCTTCGAGATGGACCCAGGACTTGCCTACCATGAGGAAGTTCTCAATCCATACTGTGCTGTCTACATGAAAGAGGCGGTGGAGACTGGTGAGATACCGTTGCTACACATACTGTATGTGTGCTAACAGAGGTCACAGACACCTGGGTGTTTCTTTAGCTGCTGGCAATTTTATATCTCGGGATAATTAGTATTAAAACTACAAAAAGTGTTAAAAAATGACTTCAACGTATTTCGATATTTTAATATAGCCACAGCAAGAGAAAAGAAATCTACTGTTTTATTCAAAACAATGTTTGAAATGTAATTTCCATCACAGAGTGAAAAGTGATTGAGATGTGGTGGAAATAACATTTGACTTTTTTTGATTTGATGCATATACTTCTAAAGTTGAGCATCATCCGTAGAATTACTTAGTAAGAATTACTGAGTAAATTAACAACATTGTTAAAAGCAGGTTGATGTATGTTTGAGTAAGTTTTTGTGTGTGTGCGCTCTGTGTCTGACTGTTTGTAACACAACATGCTAATGTTACGTATTTTATGTTAGCGTGTGTTTTTGAATATTTCTCTTAAGGGAAACGTGTATCGTGTCACTTTCAGTAAAAAGGTGATATCTGTTTTTTTTCCCATTAAACGCACTTTTCAAGTGATTCATAAAGCTCTATCACAACCACATCCTACGATTTCAAAGTGGCTACTTTTTAGTCATTATGTCTTTCACCCAGCAGTTGAATATAAGCTTATGAAAGAATAGACAGATGTATCAGATTGGTCGGAAGGAACCTTTACGATGTAAGTTACATAAGAACTCTTTTACACATATGTGACCTGTGCTGATACAATGAGTCAAAATGAGCACAGGCTAATAATGAGCTACAGGCAAAACAAGTGAAAATGTCAGTTTTGGTGTAATTTGAGATTATCACCTGGTTACCTGGTTTCAGTTTATTAAGTCCTCGTCTAGTGATCCCAGTGCTTCAAATAGCAGTTAAACATCTACAATTATCTTTATTTGTATGTTTTCTGACAGGTGTAATCTTTCTTTTGTTTTAATAATCCATGGAAAGATTGTCATATTTTTATGCTCTCTTCTCAACGACTGGTGCTTCAGACATATTTTGTATATTTTTGCTTTGCATTGCCCTCCATAGCTAGTAAAATGTGGGCGTAAATGAGAAGAGCATTCACGAAACTAATACTTCTGATTAAATGAAATGATAACAATTGCACATTTACACAGAGTAAATGAGCAGTAATGCTGACACAAGTGTTTCCCAGCAACCCTATGGTTTCATTTTCTAGAACCAACCACAACCCGACCACAAGCATCTATCACAATCTGAAGAGCCATGTCATACTCGAACCCCTGACATATTTACATCTATATGGTCAAGATCATAGTAAAAACAGCCACACAATTTGTTGCCATTTGTGTTGGATGTAAAAGTACATATTTAAACAGTAAAACAGCATTAGTGAATCACTTCAGTATTTGTAAAAATTTAGGACAAAAAAGTGGAAGTGAAAAAGTGGGTCCTGATGCCACAATAGGGCAAGTGGTCGGAGGAAAGGGGTCGAAAAATAACAGCGCGTGAGATGAAAAGATATAATGAAACATGAAGATATGTATTGTGAAGTGCTATGCAAATAAACACGAAACGTGACTGGCATACATTCATTTATTATAATAATATTAAAAATATGTTTAAAAAAGTAAACGAGGACAGATTTTAACTATTGGTTGTGCGGGAAGTGTATTGTGTATTTGTTTTAAAAGCTGTGTAAATTCAGTGTGAATGCTGTGAAACACACTTCCTCCGTTTGTTTGTTGTGTAAAACTTTAATTTGGTGTCGTGTGTGTGTGTGCTTGTTCATGTGTGGATATCTAGAAAAAGGTCAAGTGTACAAGCAGAAGCGGCCCACCATGTATCCCCCCTGGAGTAGCACGTTTGACGCTCACGTCCATAGGGGTCGAGTGATGCATGTGGTGGTGAAGGACAAAACTGCTGAGCTGAAGACGGAGGCCACCGTCCAGCTGGACACTCTCGCTTCACGCTGCAAAAAAGAGAATGGCAAACTGGAGATCTGGGTGAGCATGAGCGTGTATGTCTGTGTGTGTGTGGGGGTGGTTTACTTAACCGTATATTGGGGGAAAATTTTTACCCAAAAGTCAGCAAAACCTCACAAATCTGAGCAAACATCCTTTTGGGGATGTTGTCATTTGTACATTTTTTTATTGTAAAAATAGATAAAATAAATTAGATAGATTTAGATAGATAGGTAAATGTGTGTCTGTGTGTGTGTGCGGGACTCAGTAGACGTCATTTTCAGTAAATTACCAAACAAAATGCAAACAAATATACTGTTGCTATCTGCAATTTAAATTTAAACAAAAACTTTAATCGATAAGAACTCCTATGCAAAAGCATAACACTTTATTTTACTGTCTTTGTTACATGTTATGCATAATTACATGCAACTAGTGCTGGCAGGTAGCAACTGAAGTGCCCTTGAGCAAGGCACCTAACCCCTGATCGCTCCCCGGGTGCAATACTCTGCTACTAACCCTAAACCAAACCGTATTCCTAACACTACAGTAAGAACATGGTGTTATTTATATTACTCAATAGTTAAATGTATAATTTGTAACTGGACTGTACTGGACTGTAACACCTTAAACAAAAAGTGTAACAAATAAAGTGTAACAAAACGTTACAACTATAGCAGCAGACCATGTGTAATATAGTAACAGATGAATGATCGAAGTTGTCAAAAAAGTTCATTTGAGCACTTGAATTATTCAGCAGGAATGATTGTGAGAATTATATAAAAATGGTGGTACTTTGTGGTAGTTTAAATATTTATATCATAATGCATACATAATCACATTTTTGTTTTGATTCATTTGCAAGTTATGTTTGTGTACGGTAGGTGGAACTGAAGCCACAGGGTCGCTTACTAATGGAAGCGCGATATTTTCTAGAGAGGAGTGGTGAGTGTTTCTTTAACGCAAATTTACATAGTGTATTAACATTATTAACGTTTTTTTATTTTTTTATATGCCATTTGTCCTACTGCTCAGCAAACAGCTGGAAAACACAGTCAGGATTCATGTATTATGAATACAGCCCACCCACAATAGACATCACAAACTGCATTAATGCTAGCTGGTGTTTCTGTGTGGGTGTCTGTTTGTACTCAGATGCTGCAGGTCATGGTGAAACAGATGGAGAGTGTGAGCGGGAGAAAGAGGGGATGTTCGCGCTGCATCACAGACGCGGTGCCATCAAACAAGCCAAAGTTCATGTGGTCAAATGTCACGAGTTCACTGCCACCTTTTTTCCTCAGCCCACATTCTGCTCGGTCTGCAAGGAGTTTGTCTGGTACTGGCCACAGTCCAGTCTATATCAGATCTGGTTTTACACTTTATTTTGATGGTCCCCTTTAGACATTCTGTTAACTATGAGTAGCACTGCACCTACATGTCAACTAACTCATTAGACTATTAGTAGACCATTAGAAGTAAGATTGGCCTTATAAGTTGACATGTAACTTGCAAAGTTACTTATTGTCTGCTGAGGAACCATCACAATGTTGTGTTAGCTGATACTAAGTCTACTAGTACTAATGCTCTACTAGTAATCTAATGATAATTAGTTGACATGTAGGTGCAAGTCAACAGATTATCTAAAGGCACCGTCAAAATCAAGTTAAACCTCACAGCTGTAAGGAAGAGCATTCTGTTCCTAAACGTTTCTAAAATATTCTTTCAAGTCAAGATGGAATTCAATTCTGAAGGCATTTGTCAGTGAAACTGAATAGACGGTAAATAATGTAGGACAGGACCTGTTTTCATCCATCATCATTTGTTTGGCACATACTAGGCTATGATGTTATTGGCTAATTTCCCTGCCCTCATGGCCTTGATTACAACAGCGGAAAAGTTAGTCAAAAAAGGAAGTCATTATAATGAAATGTGTTTTCCTTAAAATAACATCACTAATGAATTATAATAAGACGATAAATGTTTATAAAGACAGTAAAAACAATCATTTCATGTTGGTTTTTAATCATCACTCATCATCAATCATCATAATACATTGTGAATATTTTTTTCTCTTGTTCCAGGGGCCTAAATAAACAGGGATATCAGTGCCGACGTAAGTCATTTTTTCACATCCTCATTGTTTCTCAGTTCCCAAAAGAGTTTCCATTGAAGCAGTGTCAGAACTCTACCTACAAACTTCTCTTTATTTCCCAGAATGCAATGCTGCCATCCATAAAAAGTGTATCGACAAAGTCATCGCCAAATGCACAGGCTCAGCTGTGAACAGTAAAGAAACCATGGTAACTACATTGTGTTCAAATCCTTTCAGACCAGCTGATTGTCAAGAATGAATAATATTACTGTATTATAAAGCTGTGGTATCATTACAATGACAATTAAGCTTTATATTGTGTTTGCTGTAAATTGTAATACATTTATACATAACGGCAGCATTTGTTGTACTGCCTTTATGTTGATTTGAATTTTAAAAATTGAATTGCAGCAATTATATTCTAACAGAAGTAAAACTAACAGCGGTAATGGAAGAATCTTCATTGTGATTACTGTTAACGTTCAAGTAAAACAAATAGATGCATTACAGTAATGAGCTGCTATTGGGGGTTGATGTGCTGAATTGTCATGAGTTATCCTGTATCCATTATCTATTTATACCCGGCTTAGTTTTCTGTATCAGTTGTTTTTTGTACACTTATATAATAATTATAATCTACAACTAGAGCATAATCCACACTCCTCAGTGTACAATTTGGCCTGTGTTGACCTGATTTCAAACATGAGAACTTTGAACTATTTGTGCAACAGGAAGCTAATTATGGATCCAGCAAAGCTTCAGCAAGCTTCTGATGAAAGCATATTAAGAAATACTGTAGAAAATGAATCATACTTCTCAAAGTCCTTCCTTGTAGTTAATATATTTAACTGATTTACACTGGAAACACTGGATGATGTTTCAGACACCCTCCATGGTTACTTGGTGTTTTAGAATGATGTCGACCCTAAATCTGTGTGTGTGTTTCAGATCCACAAGGAGCGCTTTAAAATTGACATGCCGCACAGGTTTAAAGTGTATAACTACAAGAGTCCGACGTTCTGTGAGCACTGTGGCACCTTGTTGTGGGGTCTCGCTCGCCAGGGCCTCAAATGTGAAGGTGACTCCTTCCACAGCCATGTGTCAGTTAGGAATGTCTGAGGATCAATCTATAAACTGCATGTTGTCGTCTCAGTCTAAATGAATATATGCTGTATGATGGGACTTAATTATGGCTTTATGAAAGTAACAAGGTTAATTGTTTTAAGGTGAGAGATTAGCAATAGCAAGATAGGTTAAAAAGCCTAAGATCCCACCCTCTTTTCAGAGTGCTTTCCAAAGCCACGCCTCCTGCAAAACACATAAACACATACATAGTTTGACAAGCGAGTAGGGCATCCTATCAATGCATTCGGACCGATTTTAATAATTGGACAAACATTTTATAATCTTCTGTGGCAGGCGCAGGACGTCTATTTATATAAATATATTTAGACTACTTATAGTGATTGCAGAAAGTGAAGAGACTTTCAACCATTTATCGAATTACGCAAAAAAAAGGCCAAATAAGGCACCTATACTTTTAACTTCAGAAGTATGACCTCACAAGTTCATTGTATGTCCTCATCCTGTTTTGTGGTTAGTTCTGACCTGAGCTGTGTTCTGTTTGCAGAGTGTGGCATGAACGTTCATCATAAATGTCAGAGGAAAGTTGCTAACCTCTGCGGCGTCAACCAGAAGTTAATGGCGGAAGCTCTGGCTGTGATTGAAAGCACTCAGCAGGTTGGAGACACAGTCGACACAGATGCTTGACACAGTCGACACCATTTGCCACAGAATAGCAGAGATGATTTAAAAATAGCCTGTGCCTATTAGTACCACAGTAACCCAACATGCATAACTCAGTGTAATACGTTAGTACATTATGTGACATATATTCCTTCATGAAAATTAACCATAGTTTTGCTACAAACAAAACCAAAAACCATGGTTACTATGGAAACCACAAATTAGCCATGGTTTTGCTATAGCAACCATAATTTAACCATGGTAGTTGTAGTGGAACTGTGGTTATACAAACGATGATCAATCCATCAAACAAAACATGGTTACTACAGTTTTACTATAAGAAAACCATAGTTAATTTTCATAAGGGTTATCATGTAGTACAGGTTACATAATCATATATGAATTCAAAGTGTGTGTTTCTGTCTCTCTCAGGCTCGTAGCTCTCAGAGTAATGAAACTGTTAGTCGTGAGGGGCCAGTGGGTGTAGGTCAGGCGGGCGTCATCAGAGAGCCCTCCGGCCACTTGCCAATATCTCCTCTTACACCTGCGCCTGCCTTGCCACGCAAAGGTATACATACAGCAACACGACAACCACTTATAAACTGCCAGAAATCCACGCTAACTAAAATGATGCTTTCAGATGACCTCAACTGCTCTAGAGACAATATTCACAGGCGAGGTGTCACATGACTTTGCATAGACTCTGCATTCCCTTAGTGATTTGCCTTTCTGCCTACATCCTTTTAATGACTTTTCTAATGCCAACAGTTAAATCCTATAGAGTCTGATGCTAGCATATTGCTAAGCTAATGACATGATGGTCAAATAAGCACAACAATCACAGCACACACAAATACTCGGTGCAATAACAATCTTTGTGGAGCTGTTTTCTGCTTATACTTTACTGTAATGAGTAAAACGTATTTAAATCATAGAAGCCACAATTTTGAATAAAAACAGCTGAGCTTATCAAAATGTTTAATCCATGCAGTGCTAGCTTCAGACATGTCAGCATCAGACTGCAGAATTGAACTATCTGGTTAGTGAAGTATGCAGCTGTCTTAGATTTTGACCAAAAGTAATGTATTTTATAAGGTTGCGTAATTTTGATGCTCATTGTTTGACGCAGCCTTTGCTAGGTGTTAGAACAGAGTCACTGATTGGTTAATGCTGTCCTATTTTGCATTGATGTACAATCCTACTCTGGTTCCCTCTATAGAGCAACAGGGTATCGCATGGGACGCCCCGGCAGAGGGCGGGAAGCCAAGTCTCACTGAAGAGGCTGAGCCATTGTATGCCACCCCACGCAAAGAACACCACGTAAAGTTCACGCTTGACAACTTCACTCTGCATAAGATGCTGGGGAAGGGTAGCTTTGGAAAGGTAAGACGAGTGAGAAACTGCTCTTGTGGTCCCAAGCACAAATAATGTACATCTGAACAAATATTTGGATTTGTAGGTGTTTCTGGCTGAGTTGAAGAACACTGGGCAGTTCTTTGCGGTGAAGGCCCTTAAGAAAGATGTGGTTCTGATGGATGATGATGTTGAGTGCACTATGGTGGAGAGGAGAGTGTTATCTCTGGCCTGGGAACACCCCTTCCTCACACACCTCTACTGCACCTTCCAGACCAAGGTAATGTGAAGCACATGGGCTAAATTAATTCACACTGAGTTGCTGTCATGTCGTTTTTCTTAACCGTCTGAATTGATTTGTGTTGGTCTCCAAAGGAAAATCTGTTCTTCGTGATGGAGTACTTAAATGGAGGCGATCTAATGTTCCACATCCAGACCTGCCACAGATTTGACCTCCTACGTTCCACGTGAGACTCATACGCAGCCCCCACGAACACATTTTTAAAAGCTGAGGTTCTGCCCACTCTTCATGTTTCTGTTATTTCAATATCTTCCACCTCCTCTCCCCTCTTCACTTTACGATAGGTTTTATGCTGCAGAGATTGTCTGTGGGCTGCAGTTTCTACATTCTAAAGGCATTGTGTACAGGTACGCATGACTGTGGAAACTATACCATGAAATATGAGATGCATTAAAGAGTATTTCTCAACGTATGTGCTCTCTGCAGAGATCTGAAGTTGGATAACATCTTGCTGGACATCGATGGTCACATCAAGATCGCAGATTTTGGCATGTGTAAAGAGAACATGTTTGGAGAAGCCAGAACCTGCACCTTCTGTGGAACACCAGACTACATTGCTCCTGAGGTGATCATCTCCATCCAAAGTCACTTTAGAGCTCTTCAGCACATAGTTATGTGGAATTTGTGACTCATGAGAACTTTTTTAACAGATTTTGCTAGGGCAGAAATATGGGACCTCTGTAGACTGGTGGTCATTTGGTGTTCTTCTGTATGAGATGCTGATTGGTCAGTCACCCTTCCATGGACACGATGAAGAAGAGTTGTTCCAGTCGATTCGTACCGATGACCCTTGCTACCCACGCTGGCTAACTAGAGATGCGCGGGACATTCTTGTTAAGGTACAATGTGAAACTCATAATATAATACAAGTACAAGCTATTGTATTACTTAAGACTTTGAATATAACTCGCAAGTTGCATGTGCCTGATTGCAGTTATTCGTGAGGGAACCGGAGCGGAGGCTGGGCGTGAAAGGAAACATACGGCAACATGCATTCTTCAGAGACACTGACTGGAATGCGCTGGAGAAACGTCAAGTGGAGCCGCCCTTCAGGCCCACTGTGGTAAGATAATGATCGCTTTATCTCTATCGTTTTTAAAGACCTTCACAGATAAGGCAATCCCAGAATGCATTGCAGCAAGCATTACGTACAAAGTTACTGACATGTGGAGCCTCTTTATTTACAGAAATCGCCCAGCGACTGCAGCAACTTTGATAAGGAGTTTATAAATGAGAAGCCCAGACTTTCCATCACAGATCGAACCCTTATCAACAGTGTGGACCAGAGCATGTTCAACAACTTTTCCTTCATCAACCCTGTTATGACCCACCTCAAAAATCAATGACCCTTACATTTAACAAAGACATTAGTGAACATACTGTGAACAGCTTAAAAACCTGAAAAAACACTCATCTGTACAGCGTGACAAATAAATGTCAAATCAAGCTCATTTCATGTTATAGACAGTAGATTTATGCACATCCAGTAATTGTTCAATGCTGTTTGATGTCTTCAACAGCCCAACAACTGAAAGACAAATCACTTCCCATGAAGTATTGGCCAATATTTGTGTTAAAAGTATTAAACTCTTACAGAAAGATGTGTGTTTAGTTGTGCATCAACACAAAATGAATTTATTAGATATGTTTCCTGTGTTTTTCAGTGTATATACTGGTGTTCATATCTCTGTAATGTGTCCTAAAATACTGGAATTTTTAGATGTGTCAAATGTTGCTCACAGTTCTCTTACTGTACAATCTTATATAGGAATTCTTGAAAACTATGTCACATGCATAAAAAAATTAACTTCGAAGATAACAGCTTGTCATTGCAAATTCATGTTTCCTGTATAACCAAAACCTTTTAAGGGGGGTTAACAGTCTAATTATCACCAAATGCCAGTATATCAGTATATTAGCATTATAGTTTAAGAAAAAGATTATAGGATTACATGTTTCTTTTTTTGTCATTTAAATCTGTACTTATCCAAGCATAGGCCAAAAGTAAGTGAAGTACCTTCTTGAGAGTTACCACAATATCTTACAATCAGCGGCACAGCAATAACATTTCCTGTAATTATAATTTGATCATGAAAGTTATGCATTTGGCAGCCATTTTAACTAAAGCAACTTAGTTCATATACGTTTCCTGGAAGTGAAACCACAGTGTTTTAAACATCATGGGCAACCAGCTGGGCTACAGGAACAGCTGAACTTTTACACAAATTGTATTAGACGATAGATGGAACATACACAGGTCATGGTTTTAAGCAAGTTATTTATATCTTTTGCTGTAGGGTCAGTAGGACATTTCCAAACATTCATTTTGCCATTATTGTAATAATCTAGTGAGATTTTTGTATGCACAAGGAGACTGACAACAGCCAGTGCTCCACAGAGAGATCTGATCTCACAGTCATCAAGTCTGTCTGTGATTATGAACCTTTACATTATGAACCAACAGAAAAAACTGAGACAGACTAAATCCAGAAGAACTGTGGCAATGTCTCCAAGACACTTGAAGAAACCTGCCTGCAAAGCTACAGTGCAATGAAAAGTTTTAGCCACTTGTTTAAAAATGCTGTAAAGTGGGGATGCTCTCAAAAATAATGTCATAGATTTTATCAATTAACTTCTAACTAAATCAAATAAATATTTTGTGTGAATACCCTTCGGTTAAAATCTCATTTGTTCTTGGTAAACATACACATAGCTTTTCAGGCAGGTCTTGGAGGTATTAATTATAATGGGAACACACTCTGCAATAGATGTATAGAGCTTGGTGGAGAGTGGCTATTTAATTGGTTTGTTCCACAAAGCCATTATTGTGGCAGTATTGTGGTTAATTTTTTTAGGCATCTCATTTTTTTTGATCAAGACACACAAAAAAAAAAAAGCATCTATGACAAAGCACTAAAGACAAGACTGGACAAAAGCAGCCAGTCATCATGAGAAGGCAAAAGATGAACCAGCACAAGAGGGAAACTTTATAAAGGAGATAATGAGGACCAGCAGGTGAAGAACATAACTAAGAATGAGGTAACAAGGGGGCGGGACTACCAAGGTAACAAGGGGCGGGGCTACCAATGTAACAAGGGGGCGGGGTTTATGCCACAAGCATATGGTGAGCTGTCAAAACAAAGGCCATGTGCTCCAACTCAACAAAAGACGTGGACAAGTCACAAGACAAAAACCTGGGTGATCAGATGTCAGTCAGACAGCTTCTTCCATGAAGAAGAGAAGGCTGTGTTGTTTATAAAACCTCTGCTTGCATCTCTTTAGGGTTTCTAGTGCTGAGATTAAACTGTCTACATCTCAGAAACTTTCTGTGTTGTGATATTGTTTACAACATTTCTACACCCATAGATACAAACCTGAAAATAACCTTCAGACCAAACAACAATGCATGAAAGTCTCCTCATGTTGCCCAGAAAGAAACAAGCTGATTTGAATAAATAATATTTAAAAATATATACTATACAGATTTATGACAAATGTTCATAAAGTCCTTTAGATGCAAGACTAAAGTGGGTGTCTGTCAGTATGTAAAAAATATAAAACAATAAGTTTGTAATCCAAAATAATAAGTTTGTAATCCGATTTATTTATGAGGCACGTTTTCTTCCTCTAGGGGGCGCTAAGAAAGTCAAAACCCAACACTTTCTTAAGTGTCTTATTATTAACACTTATACACAAGTACAAACCATTTATTATTGTTATTACATCTGCTTATGAAACTTTACATATAACACTGCATTAAAACCACAGCGTGAAAAGTCACAGAAGCATAATGATTGAAACTCACTGTACGCATGGTCATTATTGTCCTTGTAAAAGCACACTTTAAAAGAGAAGGATATCAGATGTGTAATAAAACAATTACTGAGAAAGTTGAAACCTCAATCCAGTTTTGGGTTAAAAACTCGCAATTTCACTCGTCGTCCACTAGAGGTCAGTGTTTCCTCTAGAATAATCAGAGAGGACAGGGACAAAGGCAGTGCACGTGACCATTGCGTCATCAAATGTGGGAAAATGAGTCAGTGTACTGTATCATATCAATAATATCAACATGACGTGACCTGCCTCCTGTTTCATCAGTTCATATTTCCGGCATTTTATTTGCATTAATTGTGTTCATAAAGAAACAGCATTGAGTATGACCCCTGACCTCAGAGAGAGAGAGAGAGAGAGTCTGAACTGTATCATATGATGACCTGACCAGACAGACTAGCGTATCTTTCACCTTACAGACGACATATTTCACGACCTTGAGCTTTAATCTTCCGGTGACGTTTGCCCTGCAGCGCACACCCTAAACACACATCCAGTCATCTTTATGATGCAGTGCAGCCGTAACACTTCATGATCATTCACCTGTAATTTCCTCTCACGTGCTTTTCGCCGGCAATGTTTATTTTTCACTTATTCCTATTTTTCCAGATTCTTTTATGCAGAGTTTACAAACGAGAAATTCAGAAGAGGTTTAATGTAATTATTTATGTGTTGCCCTCAATTCAACCTCAATATCTGCATGCCAGCCCTGAAACTCAGTTTAAATATATGTGTACATGTCTGTTCTTTAGTTTATGCTGTTTAAGTGTGCTTATAAAGTCTATGCAGAGTCAAAATATTTGGATAAGGTATAATTGACTGATTTTAATGTTGGCTGACAACATATATTCAATATATATTCATATACTCCAGAAACATACACATGCACACTTTCTAGTTACTTCGGTCAAGGGTAAAGAAACTAAGCATGTCACCATAGATGAAGTACTTTGAACATTATCGCAAGAGATAATGCATAATAAATTAATCAGTCAGTCAGTCACATTATTACAGGTTGATTCGATCTTTATATCAGCTATCTGTCTGTCTGTCATTCTAACTCTGCTTTATCTCTCTCTCTCTCTCTCTCCGTTAGCTTGAGATTCTGCTTGATTTGGTGCATGTAGGTTGGTGATGTTCTGGTTGGCATCTGTCAGTGTCCACGTGAAAAAGTCACATACACAATTTGCATACAACAATGTCAGTGTTTGTGTACCTGAGCGAAGGCTTGTTTCCCCTCGAGTATGTGCACCACGCACTTGGCTGATGGGGCAGAACTGAGAATAAGTTAATCTGGATGGGCTGTGGGGTCGGTGTGCAAAGTAATAAGATCTAAGGTTAAGAGAACATGGTCGAGAGAAGAGGGCAACCACATGTACACTACCTAGAAGACTTAGCGACAGAGGCTTCTGGAAGGGTCCTGCTTCCTCAGTCATCTGCTCGTCTTTGGTTAGGCTGTCAGATGTTTGGCCTACAATCCTAATCTTCCTAAATATGGAATGAATAATCTGTGTTGTCTTTTTAAAAATATAAATCATATTTTAACTGTTACGTGTCTAATTTCTGCATAATTAATGTGAAGACAATTTACCCATGCAAAATTGACCAACACCATCCCAAGGAGCTGTGGGTGGTTGCCAGGGCATTGCTTTGTGGTTGCTGTGGTGTTCTGAGTGTTTGTTTACATGTTAATATGCTGTTACTAGGATGTTCTGAATGGTGATTTCTGATTCATTGCTTACTGGACAAATTCAAGTCAAAAGAGCTCATCTTCCGAAATGACATATGATCTAAATATGGCTCCATATAGACCAAACAGGTCTCTGCAAGTTGAATTTTAGCTGGAAAATTGAAATTGTTTCTGCCAACATTCTTGTGACAAAGTGACAAAAGTGATGGAACTTTGCCACAATGCTTAAACTATGAAAGTTGTGCAGGCAATGCATTAACAGGATTATACATTTAAAAATGACACAATTAGATAATGGCGTTTTTATTGTAAGGCTGACGCACTGACCAACATCAGGAAGTCAGAAAAGGAAGACGAATTAATCACATAGGAAATGATCTGTTACCCTGTGAGTTGGTAACAGGATTAAGATTAGGGTTAAATTTGTACAAGGTTGGCACGGAGGTCAGTTGAACTAAAGCAGATGGGCTTACATAAAACGTCAACATAGGGTCACTGATGAAACTCTCTTCGCTCATTGAAAGTTCAAAAATCTGGGTGAGGTAACCGCTTGAGAAAGTAGCTGTACAGATAAAATCAAGAAACAGGAAGTTTCAAGCGTGGATTCCGCACACAGTGTGTTCTCATTTTGTTGTAACACTATAGTTAAGATGTATGTGAAACAAGTTACATTTGTTGCGACATGTAGCAACTCTGGACAAACACAGGTCAATAACAGGAACAGATCTACGGGAATATTAGGAACTTGAGCAAAGTTTGGAACAGACCTGGGAGCATCAGTTTAACCCATGACTGATACTGGGCTTTCCTGAAAACCCCAATAAACTCGTGATGTGACCTTTAACTTTCTTTAATCTCTTTTCCTTTTCTGGAAAGCACCGCTGTTTGATTTGTTCACGTGATTGCAGAGCAAATTGCGTTTATGATTTGTTTGCTAAGACAAACATTACTCATACTAAAGGTTAGAGATTTGGGGATTAGGAGCCCCTTAACCTAATTTAGTTTTGTTGTGTAGCTTGTTCTGCATGTTTGTGCTATAGACATCTATGAAATTTAAAGCCTATTTAGTAGAGGCTATTACTTTTTTAAAGCAATTGGATGTATGGTTTTCACTTGGCGGATGATTAAAAAATAATAAAACATTGCAAAGACTTTCATTGAAAGACGACCAAAATATGATGAGGGTATATTAGAGACTTATAAACCAACTATTAACATCCTAGTAACCAACCATAACACACTCTGAATGTCCCGAATAACCACTTACAAGCACCTGTGCATGGGATTAGGGTGAAAAACAATGTATGTGTTTATTATTAACTTTTCTTTCTGAATTCTTTTATCACAAACACCAGTGTGTTTTACATGTCTCATGACAGAGATGCCATCACACCGTATCAGGGCACAACTCTGCCAGTAATCTTGTGATAATGATGTAATAGTCTGGCAATAACAGCGCTGGTTTATTTTTTTCCTTTTGGAATTCTGTCCATTCCAATGGCATCGTCACAAAGGAAAAAGGAAATTTACTCTGAAAGATGTTTAACAAACTCACAGATTCACTCTCTTCTCAAAGATAAAATAAAGTAAAAATGTAATTCAGTTTTAAAGAATAAAAATAGAATAAAATAATATTTGTCAGATAAAAATGTCAGTCTAAGCCTGTGTTTGCATATTAAGTAAGATTGTTTGCTTTTTGCACTGGCATGTGTGACTTCCTGTAAATTGTAAAAGCACAATGAAGCTTTTGTGGTGGATATCAGAAGTCTGGGTCAACCTGGGTCACGTTGCTTTTTCTAATATCAATGAAAGAGTGTGATAGGACCATTTTTCATTGCTTCATTACAAACATTTCTGAACTTGTGTGTACTAGTGAGTCTGCCCAAGATGGTGTTTTGTAACTCAGTGTGCATTATAGGTCAGCTGTACTTGGGAAACTGCAGTTATAACAACTGTACGTCATATGAAAACGATTAACTTGGCATCTTTTAGCTGTGTTCATTTTGAGTTAGTACAGCTAATTAAGCTTACCTGAGTTTTGGCTGCTCAGGGCTCTGGGGACAGTTGGATGACAGGCACTGGTTTAGGTTTACTGATGTACACACTCACCCATTCAGGCTGGATGTGAGTCAGACAGAAAAAGGAGAAACTAGACCATGCCCCATCTAGTGAATGTGAGAAGTCTCACGTCCACCTAAATGTTTGTCTTCCACTCCATCTCTAATCCTGTCTCTCACTCCGCCCAGTTTATTCTTCCCTCACTAACAAACCATAGTAACTTTAGAAAGAGAACGTATATATTTTTGGAGCTAACGAGACAAAGGCGTCATCCAATATTTTTTCTGTGTACAGTAAAGACAAAGAAAAATACACTGGAAAAGGAAAGTTTCTTATAACAAACTCTGATGTTGGTTAAACAAAGCCTTGCCTGAAAGTTTAAAGTTGAAAATAATTAAAATAGTTAAGCTTGAAACTGGTCAGTTATGTAGACCTTACGGTCTGTTAGAAACTTCTAAGAGGTTGCTAAGAGTAGTTACTAGACAGTTAGGAAGTTGTAGCTCTTAGGCAGTTGATTTGGCTGTAAGTCATTCTGAATGGTTACTAAGGTGTTTCTTTGTGATTGCTTCTTAATGCTTGACAATTATACCCTAATAGCATTAACACAGCATGAAACTTTGCTTTTAAAAATGAATACTGGGATAGAGTGAAAGTGAACCATGGTGTAGCGCTTTCCCATGGAAACCCTGAAAGCTGCCGACTGTATTAAAGACTATATACAGTCACAATTGAATAATAGGGATGCTGAGTAAGCATTGCTCCTCCATTTGTGCGTTTTTGTTGGCAAATATGAGCATGCATGTGTGAAAGCGGGTGAGAGTGAGGCAGCGGGTGAGTACGTGAGACTGAACACAGCATACTCTGGGATTAATTATTCAGCCGTGAACGAGGGATAAAGAAGAAAAAAAGGAGGAGGGGCGAATGTGAAAGAGAGCAACATGCCACACAAGGACATTTGTGCCAGTTTGCCATCTCTGATGATACCTCAATACCTCATGAACACCTGTAGATTCACCTGTTCATCCTCGTCCGAGCTCTCATTTCAGTTACGAATGCTTCTTCAACTACGGGTCCTTTTATGTCCTAGGGTTGAGTTTTTTTCAGAGTAATGCATTTATTTATTTGTTTGTTTGTTTATTTTAAAATAAATTGTGAGAAAACTATATCATTTTTTATTTTAACATTTTCCATGACCAACAATTTTGCACTGGTCCATTTATTTACCTTAAATCACTAGTTTATCTACAAACACTTTACATCAAGGTAAGTTTAGCTTGTAAACGGAACAAATAATAACAAAATAATATATTTATCAAACATATTAAATTAAAAAAGTAGTTCATTAAAAATTCTTGTAAATAATTATTCATATTCATAGCAAGATGAAGTATTCTGCTATGTTTTTCCAAATATGTTGAAATGTCATTGTACCATTGCCATTTCTAGCACAGAATGCTATCAGACATAACACATAACTTGGAATGAAAATTATATCTGTTGGTTCTGAAATATGATACAAAATTAAGGGTGACACAGTGGCTAGCACTATTGTCTCACAGCAAGAAGGTTCCTGATTCAAACTGTTTGGAGTTTGCATGTTCTCTCTGTGTCACTGTGGGTTTCTTCTGGGTGCCCTGGTTTCCTCCCACAGTCCAAACATATGCAGATGAGGTCAATTGGATATCGTAAAATCTGCTGTAAGATGCAGTAAGATGATGACATCATTCTACAATTCTTTGCTAAAAAAATAAAAATGTCACACACTTTAATATGCTTTTGGACCCCCTTCAGCTTTAATTACAGGTATATTTGTTGTGCCATTGTTTCAACAACTTTATACAATGTCATACATTTATTTCCACCCTGCATTCATTTATGGCTGAGATCTTGTGTTGATGATGGGTAAGTCAAACCAAGTTCACTGTGTCTTCTCCAGCAAATCCCAAAAAGAAAGGTCAGGATTGTGCGACGGCCAATGTGTGTCCTATGTGAAACGTTTTTCTTTGGTTAATGCGGATGAATACCCAGTAACATCTTTTCCACCATCACAGAAAAGCTTTTCCAACATGGTTTTTAAGACATGAGAAGCTACACACTGCATCAGTTTATAGGGATAAAATAATTTTTTTAGTTGATACCTATTACTCAGTTCTGCACTTTTTCTGTTTTTTTGTATGTTTTGTATGTTTTTTGTGCATGTTCATACCAAGATTGTGTATGTTCATACAAAATTATGAATTTCTAATTAAATTACATGTTAGTTTCCTGTTTGGCTTATGTCATCAGCAAGATATGCCAGGTAATTGAACTGAGACTTCCTTATTTGGGCATATAGACACCATAAAGACATAAAAAATGTCATTGTTTAACTCATAACTAAGTCATAGATGACGCAGGTTTCTCACACAACTAGATACAGTATGTGTCATGTATTTTTGTCCCCTGAACTCTCTGACATTTTATCCCTGACATCAAAATTCTTTATTGAAGGAATGTTCTGGCTTTAACACAAGTTAAGCATCTGTGATTCATGCTGTTCATTACTACAGCTATAGTCATGGTACAAGTACAATGGCAGTCTATGAATGGGAGTCTATGGAGCAAGTGGAGTTTTATGGAGTGTAGTCACAAGACAAACATTAATGGAGCTCTAAGCAAAAGTTTGAGAGGAGCATATTCAATTATTTCCACCAATCACATTCAAACAAGATTATAGTAATCAGATATACCTTATGATTACTGTACCACCTTATATTTAGGTATTGAGGACTTCTAAATCTAGGGCAGGTACTTGAGCCATTCATCACAATACACGCAATACAGTACAATACATGCAATACAGTACAATACACGCAATACAGTACAATACACGCAATACAAACTACTGTGAACTCCTCTGACTTACACCAGTAATTCATAAACAGAAGTTCATCCATCTACAAAAGCAGTTCCACCTTTACAGCTCAAAACACATTTTCATACAGAATAAATATAAGCACATTCCCGATTTCAACACTTAAACACTCGCCCCACAGACCACCACTAAAAGTGCATTATTGCAAATCTAAAGCATGTCACAACTGTACTTGCTAAGATTTAGCAATCTGTGATTTAACACGGGAACAGTGTTTTAACAGACCCGGGGAGAGTTTTGAATAGATTTGAAAGTGCATTTTTATCTCTGTCAGGCCTTTATAAATGTAATTCTAAATGGAAGGTCATTTCGTGTCCCCGCAGAGCATGTAGCATTGTGTTTTCAGGGCCTATGACGCAGGTAAATCTGTTCGTGATGGGTCAGCTTTGACTGACAGGATTAAAAGCCGACCTTCCTGTCCTTATAAGAACTAATCGCCATGGCAACAAATGATCTGACTCAGAGTTTTACATGAACCCCCTGACCCCGAACCCTTTTTACTGGAACCCTGTACATACACATTACTGGGACCCTGTACATACCCTTCTAGGACTACATAAAAGTATGACACTTTCTGTAGCAAAAAAACAGCACAGTTCTGCTTCCAAAAACATCTTAATTGATGCTAATTGATTAACATGATTAACTGATTCAGCAGTACTGAATAGGAGACCGTGGGAACCACAGGTATTTTGTAAGTGCATCATTTACCAGCCATGCTAAGTCATGTCAGTGAACTGATCTTCCGAGAATTACAATCTATTTAAAGACAAAGAGCTTAGCAGGATCATGTCAATTCAGCCAGCAGAGCAGCTATGTTTATTTCAGCTGCATCAGACAGACTGTTTATAAGGGCTTAGAGACAAACGTTGATGGCCATGACACTGAAACAAATGAGAACCCACAAATGCTCAATCAGTTGACCTTTTGGCTTAATCTCATTCTGTTTTTGCAATATGCAGTGTGAGATTTTCAATGTGTTAAAGATGCTCCATGCTGGCTGTCAGAACAACATTCCTGCAGATGTTTTAAAGAGGTTTTTGATTCTGTGTATGTAAATGTATGTAAATCTGATTTTTTAAGATTTATATCAGGTGTTTGCTAACAAAATTCAGGTGATACACGTGATATAAGTCGCTTTGGATAAAAGTGTCTGCTAAATCCTTAAATGTTTTACATCTCAGTCAGCTTCTTTCTGTAGGAGGTTCCAGAAAACGTGCAATTAGTGGACCAGACTTTAACCTATAGTACACCTCTGGTGACAACAGAGCAAATATACTTTAACAATAACCCTAACCCTTACAGACACTTTTTGGGATTTTTGCATGTTAGCTAGGACATGATTTAGTGTTATTTATTTTTTGCTTGTGAGGACCATCAGGCACACAGTGTGGATTTTATTTGCATTGTGGGAACATTTGGTCCCCATAGGGATAGACAAATAAAACCACACACACAAATTAGCATAGAGGCTTCAGCAATGCTTATAGCAGCCGTTAAGAATCACCACTGCCCTGTGAATGCTTCAGAGGAAATGATCAGTCATTCTTTCACGTCTATTTTAGCTTTCTCTTATGGCATCACTTGCCTTTTGGCTCTTACACTGTTTGAACGGTTTCTATGTAGACACAATATCTAAAACAAGCACCTCACAGAAACTAAGCTTTCATGTCATCTATCTGATCACATTTGTAAAAATGTAGCGCCATGAGCAGCCATTATGAGATGAATTAACAAGCACATGTTGCCAGAGTAATTAAAACGGCCTTTGTTCTGAGAGTGGGTTGGGTTTCTCATCCACTGCACATTCATGTCAGCGCTGGCTACAGGAAGCTGTGTGGTTTCAGTATTATTATCATGATCATAAGCCAGCTTTCTCTGCTCTCAGCGTCGAGTTCTCCACAGTTGTTATGAAAGTAAAAATATCACTCTAGCAAAAACAAAACTTCAAAAAGAAAGTGCTGATACAAGGTAGCAACATTATCATAAAAACATATTTCATATCACTTAAAGATGAAAATGGAGTTTTGTAGCTTTAAGTTCACATTTGTCACCTTAAGGCATCTATATGGTAGTGTACTCCTAAAAGTAAACTAAAACTAATAGTAAACTATTCAAGCAATACATTCGTTTGGGTCTATACATTTTCATCCAATAGGTTTTTATCAAATAAAATGCCATCTAGAATGACATCACTTTCATTTTAAATGTGTGCCACATTCAGCAGTCACACAGATGTTCACAGATGTTATAGATATTTCCAAAACAAAAGAAAGCGGCTGGTGGGCATTTCCATCCTATACACTACAACTGTCTATATGCATCTGCAGCAGATTAACAGGGAGCACTGAGTTCATCTCATGTGATAATCTGTAAGACTGATGACCTGATTGACTGTACACCGATCTGATTGCACTGTATCCATGTGTGTCTGCATCCCTTTAGCCTTGAGCTTACACTCAGCACTGAGCTATAAATAAACACAGAGCCCATGATGGCATCCATCATCACATAAACTTCCAAACTGCACCATCAGTGTGGACAGTATGTATTGTATGTTATGCTGTATATTTTGGGGGTTTCATCAGTAATAAAGATTTAGGGGATTTGTTTTATTTATCTTAGGGTTATATCAGTTATAGTATTGTGAATGTTAACATAGATACTTGATCTCTTTTATCTACCAATCTCCTGAAAATTGTTTGTGAGGAGACACATGGTAACTGGTTTATACTGGTTTATACTTTATATGCCTGAATATATATTTTTTTTAATTATAAACTGTAAAATATTTATTTTAGAGTTTATTTATGTTTAATGCAGAATTTTAAGAAGTCATATTTATCTATTTCAAAGTACCGGTGCTGAAACATTTATAAATATTGAGGGATCACCATTGGAGTGAGTTTCTCCACAAAATTCCACACAAAAAAACAGTTGTAATGGTCTTAGTTTTAGATACTGTAATTACACTCAATTTTTACAATTTGTATTATTGTACTTTGGGAAAAAATGTCTTTTGGTTCTGAATGTATTT
The DNA here is from genome assembly GCA_036877525.1 of Chromobotia macracanthus. Taxonomy (NCBI): domain Eukaryota; kingdom Metazoa; phylum Chordata; class Actinopteri; order Cypriniformes; family Botiidae; genus Chromobotia; species Chromobotia macracanthus. The sequence goes on along the minus strand of JAZGTH010000012.1, from coordinate 10,023,924 downwards.
TTATATAGTAAAACAGTTATATAGTAATATGTGTAGACAATGAAACAATGACAGAAACTATGACAGAAACTAACCTCCATGTGGTCAAAACAAACAAACAAAAAATAAGTCATGCTTTTAATTATGATGTCAGAAAGATTAAATATATTTATTTTATAAAGACCCACATCACAATAAAAGGCTGAACGTGCTGCTGATGCTACCACTGGTGGTTTAATCTTCTGTAATGTTGCCTTACTGTTGCATGAAGCATTTGGCATGTGACAGATGCCATGTGACCTGCTTTGCACGTAAATTGCATTAATTCACATTCATTTGAATGGTAAATGAATGACTTACTGGTTATACAATGAGTTTCCAATGAGGCCAATATCTATTCCAACAGGTTAGAATAGACAGAAAAAAGCCAGCGGGCTGTAAGAATAAAGACATTCAAGCATTCATTGGAAGTCGGATGTGGTTGTGGGTGAACGGGACTGATACTGCTCTGTGTCTAAATAAAAGCAAAAACTGACCAAACACTCCAGGATGCTCAGCAGGACAGGAAACTATCCCCCCATTTCTGACCATATATGGAAAATAAAAAGGCAAGGAAATGTATTGTGTGGAAACAGATACACACCCACAAATCTTCCTTTTAGACTGTTTATTGATCCAGTATATACAATACAAACAGTTCACCTTCTTCAAAAAGAGATCTTTAAGCTTGTTGATATGCTCTACCATCTCAGTTATGAACAAAGTGCATGAAACACAAGGGAATATGCAGTCTAGTACAAATAAATAAATATTATTTTAACAAAACACGGCATTACAAAATAAGGTTCAAGTATCAGAAGCAAACAAATTAATTACATTTAAGAGCCAACACACAACACTGCAACTACTCATGTAATGAACGCAAATGCTTGGTGTGTCAATCCATGTTAACAGCCCGACATCATGTGTCACATCAGACGCTTAACATTTAAAGCTGGTATTTTAATTCACAGGGTTAAAGTGTCATTTCTTTGCTATGCATTAAAACTCTTAAGATTTTAAACTGTAAACATTTGGCTTACAAGGGTAAATATATCTGTACATACAATATTAAATACTGCTTTATTCTGTTGATCAGGCTCACACAAAACCTGCTAACAAAAACTAAAAAAGGTTACTAAATAATACTAAATTTAACTAAAAATCAATCATTTCGATTATATTGTTTTTTCTTTATTCTTATATTAGAATGTAAAAAAGCAGCTGGCCTGATAGCTCAAGCGCTAGGCACTCTAGGGAATTATTCAATAAACAGTGTAAAAATATGATACTCATCACATCATTAAATACAAAATATACACAACGAATATAAACACCGTTTCACTTCAGTCCCATCCAAACATACATAAAACACCCTGTTTTTACAACCTCACACATTGACTTTTTCATGAGGCTTTAAAAACACAAAATTACACACATAACACAGTCACAGTTCATATTTCACAATCAATATCCACAACACAAATCATTCGAAACCACAACAGACAACATGAGAACTTTTCAACAGCCTTTTAAACTGCCAGCAGCATTACAAATGGTAAGAATTACTATTGCCCTCAATTAAGACATGCAAATTGTCTAAATGTGCAAATATAATGTGCTATTTATTTGCAGCATGTATTCGAAAGTGAGTGCAGAATAGACGAAAATCAGCCCACGAGTATCTGTGAGGCGATCTTTGGTCTGCTTTAGCATCATCCTTAAAAAGTTCGGGGGCCTCCTTACCAAGTCAGTGTTAAAAACTGTCCAAAATAAACAATGTAAAGTGTTTCTACAAGTGGTATCCTGTTACATAAACAGGGAATAGTGTCCTGTAAAGTCAAACGTGGTGGTGGTTGACAACATTTCTTAGCTGAATGCGTGATCTTTGCCGCCGGGCTCTCATTTCCCTTCATACACATGAACACGCATGAAAAACACAGCTACATACTAGTACAAATCTCGCCACCATAACAAATGCATGAAGGGTGAATTGATAAACCCTGGTGGCACTCCGTGTTCATTTTCTGAACTCTTGCATGTCTATGGGAGGAAACAGAGGAAGCAGCTTGGCAGGAAATTATTCTGTGTTGTGTAAAGAGACAGCCGGACAGTTTTACAGACAGAGCTGAGGAGTTTCATGGCACTCTATGGGACAGATCTTCAGGTTCTGTGGGGAATAAGATCTGGTTAACATCTGGTTGAACATCTGGTGCAACATCTGGTTAATGATCAAACACTTGGCTTACTCAGCAAGCTACTTCTAATTGTAAAGCATCTAATTGTTTTTGTTTCCCAGGAAATTGTTCAAATAGTTAAAATTGTTGCATTTGCAAGGTTATAGGTAATAGCTAGGCCCACATGAAATTTGTGCTGTCAGAACATTGCTTCTGCATCCGACCAGCCCAACAAAGCAACACTGTCTCAACCTACAGTGTGAGTTGGGGGCTGGACTATCCATCTGCCCGACTAATGGAAGAATAAAGAAATGTTTGGGAAACAATCTTTTATCCATTTAAAATTGGAGATGCAGAAACTACACACTTCAAGTTAATATGTTTTGGCTAATTTCATTATGCTTTCAGCTACCAATCACTTGATTGGTTAGTAGCAGGGTTAGTTGTTCAAAACATTATCATTCCTGTTCACTATTATTGATAATTCACTTATCAGCTATGTTTTCCTACTGCTACTGCTATGTATACTGCTATACTATATAAATTAGATAACAGGTTATGGGAGTGTTACCTCTGAAAGAACAGCACTGACACCACGTGTAAGTAATGTAAAAAAGTGCGTCTTTAAGCATGCAAAAGATGAGTGAGAGATAGACAGTGACCAAAACTGTGGCTACAGTACTTTGGTATATCTTCATCAGTACCATCTTTAAAAGGGCCATATTCTAAAATGTATTATTTAAAAAAAGCAAATCCTCCTTTTTATGATATGACCCATTTAAATGTGTTGAATTCAGAATTTATGAGGCCAGACATGAATGGTAAGTACAAGAGGTTACAGAGTTTGTAGGTAAGTTAGGAAAGAGGAGATACTTACAGACAGGCTTCAGTAAGCCAGTGCTGTAGCACATACAGAATGAGGGAAACAGACAGAGGAAAGCATGAATGCAATGATTAATGCTAAATGTGACTGTATGGTAATGAGCATGGAGATGATTTAGAGTAGAGTAACAAGGCTCACCTGTGTGGACAGGGTGAGAGTGGTGTGTGGGGTTGAACACAGGGTTAACGGGGTAGGTGACATCTCTCTGATGATTGGTTCATCCAGACCTTCGATACGAGGCTTCTTATTGGGCTCGGGGCTGGTGAGAGGGGTCACGCTGTTTCTCCTGATCAAACTGCTTGGGCCTCTTTTCACCTCCTAGATAAAGTGAATGAGGACAGAACAAAAGATCAGACACTAAAATTGATCTGAACTGTTCCTTGTGTGTGTCTGTGTTTATACAAATCAGTGAGCTGTTGCTTACCTCTGGTCTGTCCCGGTGTGTGTTCACTGCCTCGACATCCAGACAGATAGATTCAACTTTGCATCCTGTGAATTAAAAATATAACAACATCTCACAACTGCCGTACGTTATACTTATTAGTGTGATTCAGATCAGGTTTGTCAGTAAATGTAAAGGTCTCATACCATAAGCCACTGGGGTCAGCTTCAGTACTGTGTGCAGTGGACATTTCAGGTATGGCATCTCATCTGTTTGTAGGAAATTAGCGGTTAGAAAAATATTTAGAGTGGAAAAGTGTGATTGGGTGAAGAATTTAAAGGTTGGATCAAGGTCGGACAGAAGTGACTTGATCCGATACATTCTTTGTATTTTCACCTGCGCTTTTGTCCAGGAAGTAGGCGAGGAGACAGCGCATCACAGCCTGATGGCAGATGACGAGAGCGTTCTTGTGCCGTTCCAGTTCCATGATCACAGGTTCTACTCGCTGAACCAGGTCCTGATATGACTAGAGCATAAAAGAAGCATATTATGATGATATTTGTCTGTTTTGCCGTGTAGTGGTTTAGTAAAGTCGTTTTCGTCTGTGTTCTTACCTCTCCAGAGGGGTAGCGGTAGTAATATTTATCCTGATCTCTCAAAGCAAACTCTTCCGGAAACCTTTCTCTCACCTCTTCATAAGTCATCTCCTCACAAACACCCTGTAGACAACAAAGGCACATTAAATAAGATATATGGAGTACAACTAAAGACAAAACCAATTCCCAGATGCATGCTGAAGAATTTACCGCATCAATCTCGTTGAGGACCTTCCACTGCTCGTACGGCATATTGAGGGCCTCGGCTGTCTGAATACTGCGACGCAGCTGGCTTGTCCAAACTTTTAGGTCCTTCAGGTTCTGCTCCTCCACAAATTTAGCAAGAGCGCCTGCAAACTGCACAGGAGGACAATTTGTTACTCTGGAGAGTTTGGACAAAGTAGATACATAAAAGATTTAGTAGTCCTTGGCTGGAACACACTGTTCAGACTACAAGGTTCTTGGCAACTGTTCAAGCTTCTTGGCAAACCATGCTTGTTTGTGACATCATGCAAAGGAATATGTCTTTCAAATGGCCAGGCAAGAGGCATTAAAAAGTGGTTTCCCTCCCTCACAAGTGGACCCTACCGCAGAGTGAGATTATTTTCTAAGATTTAAAAGCTTTGTACCTTTCGTCCACGAGTAGACAGGCCAGAATCTCCTCCAAGGCGGCCCTGCAGGTTGTGCTGGCTCTCGCCATGGCGACACAGATAGATAGAACGTGGCTGCACATGTATGTTCATCAGGTAGTAGACAATCCGACTCTGGATGTGATCCTGAATCCGGTTGACCAGGAACCTGCGACCGACGTCAATCACTTTGATGAAGGACAAATTTCTGCAAAAACAAACAAGTAAAGCGCTTATAGCTGCGATTGTTATACCTGAATTGCGATAAAGTGTGTGTGTGAGTTTCTGTACCTGTCATACTGGTCCTGGTCAAGGGGCTGGTAGTTCACTCTGTAACACTCAATTCTTTTCTTGAAGTCCTCCATGGCATCTGCCTTGTTGCAGTCTTGGTAGTCAGGACATGATACTTTCACTTCCTGTACAGGGATGAATTTCATTTTCAGAAGTTTTCTAGAAAGCGGTTTAAAGACTTTCTATATTGTTAGTAGTAATCTCAAAAAATCTATGAGAACTGTGTTTAAATGTTATTGTATTAATGTATCTTACCAGGATATTACAGGCGATTACATTAGGGTCATCACAAACTGACTCGATAAAGAAGACCTGCAATGGAGGCATGTTTGTATTAGTGATCTTCATCACTGTGGCCTTCATCGGTAGTTAACAGTAGACTGTATGACTGACCTTAAAGCCATTTTCAGCACCAAAATCCAGGATCATATCCCGTCTCTCTCTGGTCGTGTTTGTTGCATCAAAGACCTGTGAAAGGAGGCAGCGATGGTGATGATGATCTGCACTTTTTTGCATGGCTTCACTCTTTTACATAATGTTTCAATGTTTACAGCAGATACTTACAGCCACTTGCCCTTCCTCCTCAGTGAGGTAAATCTTGACATCTCTCAGAGCGGCCAGAGCACACTGACTGAGGACAAAACAAAATCATTACTGTCCACAAAACCGTAAATGAGTATAGACATATAGATTTTTACATGCATTCAAATGGATTATTGCATCATGTAGGTTTAGCACACAACTTACTGTCTTATTTTGACGGCATCTTCGTTATCTGATTTGAAGAAATCGTAGGATCTGTAGTGCTTCACCGCCTCACGACGATACTCGCCCACATTAAAGACTACAAATACACATATGCAACAACTGTAAATTAACTTTCTGTAAAAGGCTATGAAAGGCTGTGAAGTACTGTGTAGGCAAAAACATAACAAGCAAATATACAAATGAATTACAAATGATTATTTCAATTTAGTTTTTTAATAATTGTTCAAACTGTGTGATTTGTGTGTCATTTAAAGAAATATTGTTGAAAACAACACAAAATATAATAGATGAAGTGTGTTGTTTTAAATCACTTTAAAATGCTTTTTCCTATCTCATTATAATGTGCTGAATCAACTAGGCTGACTCCCCCGAAAAGTGTAAACACTGCCGCTGTTGTGTTTTGTTTGTTCCCAACCAGTCAGACACAGAAACACGGGTTCAACCCATGGCATGAGTTTAGGGCGGGACTATCGGTTTGTTGACCAAGGGAAACCTTTTTTAATAGTTTCTTAAAAAATGTGGAATGCTGTGGCAACAGTCGTGCAAAAAATGCATTTGTTTTGTAAATGAATTAAATAATATTTAAATAATAATAAATATTTAAATATGGTTTTAAACATGGTTTGTTTGCATACCTTTTGTAGGAATACCAATCCAGTTAAGGTAGCGTGTCAATTTCCTTGAAATGTAGGTTTTTCCCCGGGCAGGAAGCCCGACCATCACTATGACCGTTGGTGGGTTTGCCAGATGGGGGCCTCCAGCTGCTAATAGAAAAATAAACCAAAGAAAATATACTGTCACACTTTGCACTTTTGTACCTTATGTATGTATTAAAACAGTATATTGGCCGGTCTATATTTCATGTGGTATACTTCAGGCATGCGACCTAGAAAACATTTCTATGTTTACATACATGTAACTAATATCCTTCCAGACATGAGACACACAACATGTAGCATTAAGTCGCTGTATGTATGTATGTGGCTCATCAAATGTGGTATTGGAGAAAGGATATAGGTGATTTTTCCCTTGTTTTCAGCAGTTGTCAATGTGATTTATCAGCACGTGCCACCCAGGCAGCCTTTTAGAGACCCTCCCTGTCCAACCAATCAGTCAGTGATCCATGCAGCAGATCATGTGCACAGATGCATTTGCAAAGCTAAACATACACTACACCTGAGTGCGCATGCAGGGTCCATGTCGCCACCAGCGCAGACACAGATAAGTCTCGCTTTCTCGTACACATACAGACAGTTAAATCTACTACAAAGTAAATGTTTGTGTGCATGTCTGACATTTTATACGAATTGCCACAAAATAAATGAGTTTGTCTGTTTGTCTATTAGTCTAGAATTATGAGTACCTTAAAATGATACCATTAAGCCATTTGTTATGTTTTATGTTTTTAATACGTTGCAGCACTTTTGGGTCAATGTAATCCTATCAGAGACAAAGCAGGTTTTCTCAATGAATTATCCACATTCACTGGCAGGTGGCCACGTGAACCACAACAGTTTAATCATTGAGAACATCCTTAAAGATCCTTTATGCAAACACACGCAGCCTCAGACTGCCCGGTCAGCACTGCCACTGATCTCATTAAGCTTTAGAGATGACCAGACGGAGAGTGAAGCTCATGTTAAACAGAAATCAAATTTCACTACAAAATTATGATTAAAGAGAATTTTATTCTACTTTATTACAACAGAATCAAAACATATTTTTTTATTTTTAAATAATATATTATTATATCAGGGTAATGATGTGAGGCACATGTTTAAATCTGGTTAGCTGATTTGTATGTTTGTGATTTCTCTGTCTCTAGACTACAGACATTTCTCTGTTTGAATAAATGTGAACTCAAGTACATTTCTATTATTTATCGAGGGAAATATTAAACTACGGAGGACACGCAGTTTTGGTGAGTATTTGCTCTGCATCTGTAGGCATCACTCAATGTGAAAGTCTTTACAAAGAGGATGCGGGTCGTTGTCATGACAACCGAATCACTTGACCCCTGAGGCGCTCGTTGAATCTCTATAGAGATGAGGACAATTGATTGAAATTATTCGGTTGTCATGGTTACCGATTATCAATCTGCAGTTTAATCGGTGCATGTATGATGATAAGGCAGACAGCAAACACAGTTTGTGTGACATAAAACTAATAATAAAAAGTAATACGTAACTGTGAAATGACACCGTCCTTGATAACATATTACTATAACCAACATTAGATACAGTTTTGCACTCACAATTCACAACAAATGACGGGATCACTCTGTACGCCGACACTTACATGTGAGAGGCATTGAAGGTTTGTCATCCTTGGAGGGAATCCAGATTTTTTGGATCCGGTTTTGGGTTAGTTCCCTTGGCATTCCTTAAGGATGGAAGAATATCAGAAGAATAGCCTGCTGTACACCGGCGTCGGGAGTGCCCAGACTTCAGCTAGTTAAAATGTAAGAATACTCTATATTGTCTCTAGATTATCCTCCGTTGTAAAGCTCTCTCTCGGTTATAAACGCGACTCTGATCGCGGTCTCGTATCATCACGTCTCCGGTCTTCGCCGGTTTAAATACGCAGCCGCAACGTGACGGTGTGACGCAACAGTATAGGGGCGTGTCCAATATCAAGACGCGCACGTGCGCCTCACTGTGGTCAAACAGGCAGCGGTCAATATAAAACACACAATAGCAGCGAGATGCACATTTCTCATGCATGCATTTTTCTGTAAAATAAATGATTGTATACGATGTTTAATTCATTTGTTCTGGTGTGATTAAAGACAATGCAGGGCAGTGCACACAAGAGAATTAAAGATGCGTGTCACTCGTCGAGCAGATGCCCGCAGATGCCTACGTGCAGGGAGTCACTTCAACAGCCCATCATCAGACATCCATAAATCCCTGAAATATTAGTGAGCGTCTACACTTTTAGTACTAGTAACAAAAGTAGTACGTTTTAATCAATGCAACAGTTTGGACGACCATTAAGTGAAAAAAAACATGAGATGTGTTATTTTCATCAGTTAAAAGGTGCATACCTACACAAAGAAATTAATTAAGACGATGAAAAGAATAAAAATGAATATAACAGAACTGCCGATATAATTTATAACCCCAATCCAAGTCGTCTGTTTTAGCACTACAATTAAAACAGCAAATGCAATTAATGAAGCTAAATGTCGCATTTCTCCCTTTCCTTTGCGATTGTAACATATACTTCTGTGTAATATATACAATAAGCTGCACTTGCAGGGCTGATGGAGATGTTTAAATACTTCATTACAGAAGAAGGGACGCAAATGCTCAAATGTGCATGAAGCTGCGTGGCTTTGAGATGTTGAACAGAAGTGCTGAGTGCGACTCTCACATCTGCACGTACAGGATGAAAACCAAGGGTGTGACATCAGACTAACATCAGACAACATCAGACCAACATCAGACCTGTCGCAAATATTACACTGCTCTGTCTGTTTTCAGTCCTCACTTTAAGTCTCTTACGTTGATGAAAAGAGTCGCAATTGTTCACTATCGCAGATTCCTGCAGATATCTGAAGGTTGTTACCGGCAACCGGTTAACAATGTCTTCCTCTCCTCAGCTCAATAGAAATGTGATGCTGTAAGGAAAGAAAGTTAATTGTAAGTCATATATATGTTCCGTTTTGTTTTTGTTTCTAAGCTTTATGACATTTTCTCTTGCTTTCAGGTGGTTTTCACTCTTCTTCACTGCGGGGTGAAGCTGCTTTTATCGCGTTAAGTTTTAATTCAATGATTTTTACGGTTCGCACACTAAACATTTACACAACCGACAGAAAAAAAACTAATTAGTGGTATTTGATAAGGAAAATAGTATTATTATTATTGCTTGTAATTTCTTTAAACCTGAAGTACTGGCCGGCGTGTAATTTTTCCCTGAAAATGTAATTATATAATATTATTTATATTATATAAGGTACCAGTATTTCACCCAGACTTGCATATAGACTCTTTTGGCACCCTAGCAACCAATAAGCAACTTTTCAACTTCACTTCACAGCAAGTGAGAACTTCAGCATCCTGTTTTGCAAGAGCACTAGTTCACTTTTGTGTTTGTCTTGAAAACTGAGCATATTTTAAACGCAATTCAGTACAAACGAAAAGACTTAAAAAAAGACTACAAAAGTCTTTAAAAACGACCTTGACTTGAAAATGAGAACACACACACACACACACACACACACACACACACAGTCAGACGCTCCCGTATATTACAGTACACACTGAAATCTGGGTTACTGACTGGCATATGTAACATCCATTCAATGGCTCTTTGTTTAATGCTGTGCAAAAAAAAAAAAACGACACATTTCTGGAAATGGAGATTTATGAAAGGCTTTTCTATGCAAAAAACTGATAAATATGATCATTTTACTCCAATGCATGAAATGGACAATAGCCAATAGATGACAGTTAACAGCTTTGTTGTTGAAATGTTGACAGAAGTGGAGAGGGGAAGCAAAGCAACATTAGACTGACAAGACTCAGTGATCCTGACGCTGATCCAAACTTCCCAAGGATAAGATGTCAAAACCAGGAATAGACTGAACATGAAACACACACACACACACACACACACACACACACACACACACACACACACACAGTCAAGTGTTCTGGGATTTTAAAGTGGTATTCGGTTCAATTAAATGAACCTTTTTTATTAATATCAATCCGTTTTATAAACTATGCTGCTGATATTTTAGAGAAGCGTACAGTCACCTGTAGGTATACCTGGAAATGAACCTATATGGTAGGTGGTTCATGGTAATGAATGCAATATTTATCCTTCAGGTGCGTTTTTATGGAACCACCCAGATGTGATGGAGCAGAGGAAGCTCATTTACAAGACCTTTTTTCCACCTTTTTTGACACCGAGTCATGCATCAGAAGTTCACTGAGTCACTTCCAGTAAGCAGGGGGCAAACTTATTGCATTAGCATTCCAGCAGCATCTGCATTTACAGGCTGTTAACAGACCTGGTAAAGCACAATCCAACCACTCCACTCTCACACACAACACGTACAAGCACAGGCACTGTAACTATATACATAAACAACAACTGATCAACAACAAGGTTGATCAACTGTACATAAACCTGTTTACAAACAAACACACGTCTGTGACAACATGTTGGGACTTGCTGAGAGGTAAAAATAGGGTTGCTTGATATTGTGTCAGCTCACTGTCAGGTTGCCGTTTGCAAGGCAAAGCAAAAACTACTATTAAAAGTAATTTTTTTAATTACCACTTCTGTTCTGATAATAAATTTCCATTTTTATGTGTTTGTGATAAAAATTGCATTTACGCCCAAATGCCTGTCATGCTCATACGGTTATAACCTGTGATCAACATCTCCACAACATTTAAGCAGCTCAGGTCTGTTACATGGCTAAATAAAGGTACTGCCTATTATCTTAATTATGCCATCAGCCTTCTCAAGAAAAGTGGGCACCAAAAAAAAACTGCCTGTTGTAAAAACAACAATAATTAGCAAAAGAATACAAACCCATGCAAAAAACTTGCCTGCTAATATGTCTGCCAACATGTGTTGAGATGTTAAGTTTCTAGTGTTTTGCTGTGCAGTTGCTAGGCTATTCTGTGCGGTCAAAATAGCCCAAGACTCTATATTATTTTTATATTATTTTCCATGGATTGCTTAAAACTGAATTGAAAATCCAGTTGCTTAGAACAGTAATAACACGTCTCCTCAAAAAGCCTCACTGAGGAATTTTTCATGTCTGTAGCACAAAGGGTGCAGGTTACACGCCTTTGGGTTTGTTCTAATCCCTAACCTCAGATATAAGCAATATTATTAGTGATGCCTGCCTTAAAACACCACTAACTTTAGATGGTCATTTTAAAACTGGATATAAGAATGAGACTAAAAATTGAAGTTTCAAAGGAAACCAGTGCATGAAACCTTACACATACAGCATATGTAGACCCAGTACCTAACAGCTCATTTATGGTATTAATCTTTGTGCCCTGAACAACCTAGCCCTGTTCTGCCATGTGTCACTCTGTTCATATCAGAGACTTGATGACAATCTGTTCTGTTTGAGTGAATCCTCGTGGAGTTCAGTCTATTCTTTACTTTATTCCCCAGCACAGTTATCTTGCGTAAGTGCCACTTTCTTACCAAACCAGAACATCACACCATCACTGACCCAGTCTAGCACATATCTATACACTACACAAAGTTATGCATTGACAGACATGTGACGTGTCCTACACACAAGTCAAGTAACACACTTCAGCAAAACCCAATTTCTGCTCAGGTCAAGACATACATTAAGATAAAGTATTATTCTATAAGTCTATCAATAGTGTGTGGATCAGAGAGTAAGGGCTCATGGGAGTTGCTGTTATATCACAACAGAAGAATGTAGGTTTCCTACTTTCTGGAGTCACACAGGGGTGTGTAAGTTGTCTGATTATATAAAATATGAACCAGAACTCATTCATCATCATCACCCCAGACGGCATTCAAAATCATTCATCTTAGCACACTTGTTTTAGCATGTATTACAGATGTATCAGCTATGCTATTAACATGTTTTTATGCGGTTGCTGGGCTGCAGTTCTGGTTGGTTGCTCACCAATATTCTAATGCTTCTTTAGAGCTTAGGCCTCTCCCTTAATGTTTAGATGTTTTTTAAAGCTTAATACCTAAAAGTTTGGTTTCAGTACATACATATCTGAAGCAAAGAAGTAGTAACACTCCAAACTCAGACTCTACTCACAGATGGCTTATTTATAGCATTTTAACATTGAAGTATTACACACAATTGATTTAATAAACACTGCTAATTATTCTCCCCAAAACATTTTTATTTTTGGGTTCTTTCATCACAGTATGTTATTCACAAAGACAAAAGCTATTTTTAACTGACAAGAGACAAATTCATTTACAAAGCATTGGTATCAGAGACAAGAAATGAAATCCCCATTATAAAACACATTGTGTGTCAGGGTACATAAGCTAATGTTTTACAGATGTATAAAATAATTTACGCTATATACAGACAGACAATCTCATTTCCCCCTTGTGTTTATTCCTTCCTCGAAGTGCTGGCCTTAATTTCCCTCTCACACCTGCTCACCCAAATCTAAAACACGGAACTTATCCAAGTTATAAAAACAGGCCTTCACCACCCGACCTCCAAAGTAGCGCCCATTGAGATCCACCACAGCTAAACAGAAAAACACACAACATGCATATTACAAGCTCCATATCAGATTACACAAGATCAACCTTAAGTACATTTAGACAAAGTAGTTAAAGTGTAGATTTATAATGAGTCAGTGACACTGTCCTGAAATATACATGTTAAAGGAAAATTTTTAAAAAACAAAGTTGATCTAAATCAATTTTGAATACTGGATGAACTTTCTTGGAGATGCAGTCAAAAGAAATAGCAGAAAATTAGACATTATGGTAGAGAATTACATCATAATTAGTGGCACCAAGAACACTGAGACTCTTCAATCAGTTCCGAATATAACTCTCTTCAACAGAAAGGTCTAGGGGCCACCACAGACTTCAAATCAAAAAACAGAAGCAGAAGACAACAGAATACGATTAAGAAGAAACCTTTGTTGCTCAACTGCTAAGTATAGCTTTAAGAAAAATAATAAAAACAATATTTATGTCAGAAAATCTCTTTTTTTTGTGGCTTGTTCTAAAAGACAAGTAGCTGTACACATTTAAAATGTATGATCTTTCTCTCCAGAAAGATCAAAATGACCAGAAATATTTCTGACTCATCTTGCACTCAGGGTATTAACAAATTCTGGTCCAATAAAATTTCTTCTGGAATGACAATGCTCCTCCCCGAAATGCCACTATCTAGCAACAGCAATGGTTCAGAGGTGTGCTTAAAACTTATCAGAGGATAGAAATATGAAAACAAAGGGAATAAATTTGCTTTCAAACTTAAGCTTTGACTAAATTTTAAATATGAACTCTTCCCCCCCCAGTGGCACAGTGTAATTCTGTTGTTATTTAATAAACTTTGAATGCTTAAAGCTGGAGTTTAAATTTTTCCTCCCAAAGGAAATCAGACTGTGTAATAATAATTTTCAGTCCTCTCTATGAACTGTGCCAGAAACCAAAACATGACTGCAGCTTCAAAAGTGAACATTCAAATTTTATCATCATTAACACATTGTTAAAGATTATATTACACAGAATTTATATTTATATTTTATAAAGAATTTACACATTTTTACACAAGTTAATGCTTAGTGTTTCCTGTGGATTATAGAATACAGGAAATGAGCATTCAAAACTACTTTAAGATGCAAAATCACATTTAGTGACAAAATATGCAATGCAGTTTGGCATGAGCATTAAACATGGTGTGATGCGGTCTGAAATTTGAAGAGCATATAAGATAAGAAGTAGAAAGTAAGGTGGTTAGTAATTACTGAATCCCCTAGGGAATTCAGCCTGTTCCTTAAACAAAGCCGTGGTATGACTAAAGGACTAGTTGAGTAACTTTTTCATAATACAGCCCCAGTCTTGACAGCCCCTGGTCTCTTTATTTCGTATTGTATAGAACTAGCTACAGAAAAACTCTTCAAAACTTCAGAACTCCTTTTGTGTTCCATAGAAGAAGAAAATAAAGTCAGATTGGCTTTGAACAACATGGGGGTGAATGAATCATGACAGAACTTTGATTTTCAGGTGAACTTCTCCACCACTGTTTTAGTTAATGTTTGAAAGTGAATAAGCACGTGAATTAAACTGGTTGGGTCTGCTAGTTCCCCTGAGAAAGTGATGTAACCAGCTAGGTGATGTAACACCTAAGACATGGTCCTTACACACTTACCTGCTTAAAGTGAGATCTGGAGCACCTTGAAATAAAGACCACCTGCACATACATTTCCTCCTAAATTGAGTCCTTTAATTACTCACCTTTAATGGCTGATTCGACCCGCTCAAACTCCAAGAATATGCGGACGGCCTCATCATCAGTCACACCTGAAATCTGAGATCACAGCCAGACATGCAAGTTTCATGTCAGCAAGTGATATTAATGACATGTGCTGCATTTATACATGCAGGACATGCAAAACACGCCTCTTACCTCAAAGATGACACACTTGATAACCTTGCCGTATTTCTCACACTCTTCTTTAGTCTCAGCTTCCAGATCTTCATCCACCTCTCCCCTGCCAACCATGTTCTGCACACACAAGCACACACGCACACAGGTTTAATATACAGATGCTGTTTATATAAACCTCAACAAGATTATGCTAAACTGCTCCAGATATCAGCTGCCTTTCAAATAACACACACAGGACAAAGAAATGACTGTCCCAGGAATTTTAAACATGGAGCATTTTTAAAGGTCAGTGATAGATTTCCCTGCTTTTATCTCTTTATAGTAAATATACATTGTTGCATTCTGTTCTATACAAACTGACTCTATATGGGTATATATCTGACATATAACTGTATGATTACGTAACATAATATTTAGATCAACCCATTTTACTAATGCCATGCTTTTGCAAATGAAATAAATACAGCAGCATAAAACCCTTAAATAGCCATTATTATTATTATTGATTAACATCATTTTTGCCGTAGATGACACCAGCCAAAAGAAAAGTTGTTTCAAAGGTGGAGAAAGTTTTGAAAAAACTCAGGAGAATTCCTTCCTGAAAGCAAATATTGTCCCAAATACTTATACTGTCACACACACATGCACAACAGCTTACCCGCAACAACACCACTTTTGTAGGACATTTAAGAATCTCTGTAAGAGGGTTGGTTTCGTTTTTCTTTGAGCCATCCGCTTTAAGAAATAAACATACACGTCACATTTTTAGTTACACTTAGATCATAATCACAGATTCATATAGTAGCAGAATCATTTCACTTCCTGTT
This sequence comes from Chromobotia macracanthus, assembly GCA_036877525.1. Classification (NCBI taxonomy): domain Eukaryota; kingdom Metazoa; phylum Chordata; class Actinopteri; order Cypriniformes; family Botiidae; genus Chromobotia; species Chromobotia macracanthus. Next base: position 10,008,235 of record JAZGTH010000012.1, on the reverse strand, counting down.
TAACAGGTGATAACAATAATATATAATAAGCCTGTGACAATAAATAATGTGTGCTGCATTAAAACACCATAAAGCATGAGTTGCAAGAAGAAGTTGATCTTACAGCAAAACAGTGTCATAAACAAAGACATCTGGTAATGTATCATTGTAATGTATAATGTACAATCTAATCAACGATACAATGTACCGTTATTGATCAGAAAGTCTTTGACTTTTGTTCACTCACTTCAGGGAAGTTTGCTACTGTTGACAATTACGGTTTCTGGTTCTTGATGACTAATACAAAAGCACCTATGTGTCCATGTGGGTGATCGTGATTCATGACACATACAGACAAATGCAAACAGATAAAACAAATGCTGTGACTGAAATGAGAACCAAAAAAAGCAATGTCAAACCTGATGCCCCTGAATTAGAGCCATGTGGATCAGCCACATTCTGATTCAATCCTGATGCTGAAAAACACACATATACACACACACAAATGAACTGTCATGCACATGAATAGGCAAATAAGATAGAGACATAAACATGAAGACAAAATAAAAAATTTAAAAAATTAAAAATCACAGTACAAATCAACAAAAAGCAAGAAACTAAGAATGTTTATTTCGAAACTATGAGAAGCGGGGGCTTGTATGTGGTGTTTGTGTGTGTGATCTCACTCTTTTCTGTGGAGTCTCCAATAATAATCTTGCCCCCACGCTTGCTGGTTTTCTCCACTGACAGTGCTGTGCTCAAACCTTGCTCATGTTTCCCCAGGCCCTGCCCTTCCCGGAATCCATACTTCTGCATGATCTTGTGAGCAACTGTACCACTGTTGTGTGTAAACAACATGTATGTGTAAACAGTCACACACTCATTGCTCATCTGATTACAGGGCTAATGTAACACATTTTACAGGTAACCTCTGGCTCTTGTGTTGTCATTGTGTGGTGTAACACTAATTACAGTCAAATCTAATTCTAAATTTAAAAAATTGTGTTTTCCTTAACTGCAACTCTAAATCTGTATTTGTCGTTAAATTTACAACATTTGGATGAAATTGTTTAAAATAATCTTCATCTAAAAAAAAACTAAAGAAAAAATCTAAAAAATCTAGAAAATCCAAATTCAGTGGTCTAAATCTTAATTTTTTAAAACCTAAACCCTGTGCAAATCTATGTTTTGTTTAATCTGAATTGCTTTTCATTAAATATAAACATTTTGGTTGCATTAAATTTATAAAATTCAAATTCTTCACAGATCTAAATTCTTTGGTTTAAAATGTAACAGGCACAAAAATGTTCAGACTTTTTGTTTTTAGGCATTTTTTTGTCTATAAATTATAACGCCTTTGTTTCTGGGGGTTGGCGTGGTGTTTGGCATTCTCACCCCATGTTGGCCAGGAATGAACTGGTTGGTCCTGGGGGAGATCTGGGTCTGTCAGAGTCCTCGAACACAGGAGGTGGGATCGCTGCTTTTGACCGCTGGCGACCATCTTCATCATACGAGTATGATGTTGCTGCAGAAACAAATAGGCTGTTATTTCTTTTACATTCGATTCAGTCAAAAATCCCACAACCTGATTTAAGAGTGTAATACTGCAACCTAGTGGAGATAAACCAGATTATGCATCCACCATAACCATACACCAGAGCCAAAGCAATTTACCACTAATTTGCTTACAGAAAGAAACACTGTACCCACAAAATTACGTAATGGTTTCAGATTTAGAAACACAGGACGTAAAAGAGCCTTTAAGTTCCTTAAATTTTACTCACAGTCTCGCTCCATCAGAGAGGTCGGAGGGGCAATGGCAGCTCCGCCCATAGCTGTGTATCAGACAGAAGTGAGAGAATTGAACACACTGATAAAATGGAGATAGAAGAAGAGAAATGAATAAATGTGTTGAAGGACACTCACTCCTCTTTTTCTTTTCTCTTTCATACTCTTCCTCCTCATCCGATTCACCCTCTGTTGGGAAACGTGAAAATCCACTAGGAGCTCCTCCCCCTCCTTCATGCCTCTCTTTACGTTTCCTAACACACACAGAGAACAATGTGTAGACTGAATGCACTGTAAATCGCTTTTAAAGCGTCTGACAAATGCATGAATGTAAATATACATCTTTAGATATGAATTTCGTATAAACAGCTCTAAATTCTTTTATTTCATTATTTGAGACACAATATGTAATAAACAGGTGAGACAGCTGTCTCTGAAATTCACAGTGTATTAAGGGTGAGTAAATGACAAAATGTGTAGTTTTGGGGTGAATGATCCATTTAAGTGTTAATAACACATACTTCTCTCTCTCCTCAATTTCCTTCTGTCGCTCCTGCTCTCTCTGCCTCTGGCGTTCCTCTCGATGTCTCTTCACCACTTTCTCATAGTCATTGGGGAACATGGGATCATACTCATCAGCCAATGGGATCAGCACATCACCGGAGGAAAATCCACCTGACACAGAGTCCTAACGCAGGCACATACAGTCACAGCAGCACAGTTCAAAACATCACATCACTACAGGTTATGCCTGATTTAAGAGCAACTGTCAGAGAGGGTGAGAGTAAAACTTGGAAGTTACATGGTTCAGTTAAAGTTGTTTGAACAACACAGACATAATATGATAAATAAACTAAACATTGCGGAAATAAATTACGTGTTATTTAAATCTGCTGCAACTCGTCGGACTAGTATCTTTTACCACAATGAAAACAGGATCAAAATCATAAACAAGGATGAAAATAAATAAACAAAAATTGATTTGTATGTAATGTTGTAATGTCTTCTAAGATTTCTAATGAATGTTTCTAAGCACTCTTTTCTAATAGTTATGTATTTAACATTGCCAAGTACTTTTCAAGAGATTTGAATGATAGAAAAACACTTGGGCAAATAGCTTTAGCTTTAAAAATGGTTAATTTAGCTGATAGTTTGCATCCCTGCATCACCCATCTAAAGTACAAGTTTACTAAAAGGTGGAGACTACCTTATTGTGTACACTACCAGTCAAAAGTTTGGCTGAAATGTTTCTTATCTTAACATCTTTTAATCTGAAGACATTTGATTAGACGTTAAAAATGTAAAAATGAAAAGATAATTGTGCCAACATATTCATTTCAAATTTAACTTTTGTTATTAGAAAACTACAATTTAAAAAAAAAAAAATTTTGAAATAGATTATTTGGACCAAATAATGAAAAAAAGCAGCCAATAAGAGCACAGGATAGAGGGGAACTCCTTCAAAACTCTTTAAAAATCTTCTCAGGATGATTCCTCAAGAAACTGAGTGATGGAAAATGTCAAGAAAATGAGAATTTTGTAAATTCTAGACGAAGGGTGACTATATTGAATATGCTAGAATATATCCTATTTTACCTTATTTTTAATTTTCTTTAGTCACAACATAATTCCTAAAGTTACATTTGTGTTATTTCATAGTTTTGATTATTCAAAACTTACTTAAAACTTTCAAAGTTTACCATTATTCATAAATTTAAAAACAAATGAACAAGGAAAAATTAGGTTTTTCCAAACTTTTGACTGGTAGTGTATATAAGACCATGAATGACTGACACAATGTCATGCATTATTTTCCACAAATACAGGAAAAGCAACTAGCTGAAATTATCACATTGTGATGAGGACAAAATTTATTTCTAAATAAAAAGTTCATGGCTGGTACAATTTTCTCAATTCACCAACATTTGACAGGTAGTGCAAAAAGTTTAGATTGTGGGTGCCAGTAACAAATTCACCGTTTACCTTTATCCCAGCAGCGGTGTGTGGAGGTGTATCAGAGATCTGTCTGTCATCTGCAGTTCCCCCTCTCTTCAGATCAATAACTGGGGCCAAAACATTAGACTGTCTCGTCCTCTGGGTCTGCAAAAGATAAATCAAACTGCATTCTTATAAATCAAACATTCTGCAGCCAGTCCCTGTCTAATAATCCACATCATTGCCTTGGATACAAATGGACACCAACCTTTGCTTGTGTCAAAGCAGCCTTCTTCACTTTCAGCTGAGACTGAAGCAGTTTGAAGTTTTTAGACCATCCTTCTGTCTTGGTGTCACTGGTTGCGACTCCCAGATCGTCATATAAAGACATTTTACTTCCTTCCCAACCAAAAAAACCCTGAAATACACACAATACACATGTATTCCAAGCATAAGCTATGAAAGAAAACTCCGTACAGAACAAATACCTCGTTTAGGTGTTTACATGCCCTCTTAATATGAGGGAACATTCGTCTAATGTTAGTTACCGTTGACAGACTCACAATAAAAAGATAATTATGTGATTTTAAAACCAGATTTTTACATACATTATTTACTGCATTATTTTCTTATTGCACCGGTATAACTACACGTTAAGTGTCACTGTTAGATATGAAAGCACTTTTGCATTTTACGGGTTAATAATCACACCTTTATTTGCGCTGTCGGTTAGCACGACATGCTACACGAACGCTGTCGCATGCCGATGACGTCATCAGTGACGAACCGCAACAACGCATGCTGCCTGATGCGTGATATTGTGTGGAAAATCATGTAAGCTGTATTTCTGTCGGCTGTGCCACTCTTGTGCTGTTTTACTCTCTTTCTTTCATAGTTTGTTGTATTACTGCATGTGTAATATGTTGTATTACGTGTAACATGGTGGATGTTATTTGTGAATGATTTTGTATTTCAGAAACGTGTTTCAGTTTTTAGGAAGTGCTTTTAGTTCTCGTGTGAAGATTTAGATCCAGTTCTCTGCCCAATGGCGCCCTTCAGTGGCGACGTATAAATTAACGTAACCTGCGGATAAATTAAGATCTTCAGAATAGAATAGAATAGAATAGAATAGAATAGAATGGAACAGAATAGAATAGAATAGAACAGAATAGAATAGAATGGAATAGAATAGAACAGAATAGAATAGAATAGAATGATTTTATTGTCATTGTATAGCTCTGCATACAATGAAGATTAAGATTAAGAAAACTTTACTGTCAGTTCTGTACATGGGTGAAGACTGAAGAAGCTGTGTGAGAAGTGGGTGGGATCACTATACTGAGTAAAACTTAAACAATTGCTCTGGTTTTGGTGTGAAAAACATACAATTAAACAATAACGACAGAATATAACAATACATAACTAAAAGGATGAAAAAAGGGTAAAAGTAAGGAGAAAAGTAAGGGTTTTAAATGATACATTGGTGTGAAGTAGATAATATACTGGGAATACAGTGACAGAATGAATAATAGTGACAGTGTGTAATATTACACAACTGCAATAGTGCGTATGTGAGTTAACAGCCCTGATAGCAGTTGGGAAAAAAGCAGCAAAGCAGGATTACTGCAGTGCATCTCCTCATCATGGACTGCATCAGATTCGCCAGGTCTTGCTGTGAGATTATACATCACTTATTCACCAAGGCTCTTGTAAGTTTCTGGACATTCCTGGGGGGAATGGCCCTAGTTTTCAACCTCTGATCCAACAGGTCCCAGATATGCCCAAAGGGATTGAGATCAGCTCTTCACTGTCCATGTATGGGGCGTCTTCCTTATCTGACGCTGCCATGGACTGGTGTTGTGTTCAAACGATGCACCAAAAGGTACCATCACACTAGCTCCACACTGTTCATTAAGTCATCTCTTTATCTAGGGACATTTCAAACACCAATAATTATCTGCACCGCTTCTAGATCTAATGTTGCACGCATTAAGACCACAAAGGGGAAGTTCCAGATTACATTTTTTTAAAATTTTATCTATTAAATCATCAAATGTCAAAGAACTTTCACACACCAAATACTAGTCACAGTTTTACAGACACAAATCCAATAAAAGGCTGAGAGTCAGGATCCAGATATTAAATTCTGTCACACTCATTTCAAAAGGGACTAGACACTGAAGACCCACAGGACCGTGACAGCTCCAGCATCTAATTTTGTTGCAGACATCTGGCATAGGTGGGTAACTATGAGTCAAGTTCATATTTTCCAAGTTAGTCCATGTTCCAACAAAGTTAGTCATAAGGCCCAAGACGTAGCGTGGGAGTTTGCACAGTATGGACACTACAAAGGTGCTGGAGGTGTTGTGCAAGTTACACAAGGTCAGGTTCCAGGAACTATGATATTACTGATATGATATGGTTAATGATATGATCAACAGATGTACTGTAAACAAAACCTACCAACATATTAACCATTTATTTAAGTGACTGCAACATCTTAGTTCTTAATGTTAAAAATGCTAAAAGTTCTACATCTGTTAATGTAAATAGACTCACAGGAGAACAGACAACAGGAGAACATAATTGAGATGTTTATTGATGAAACAGATGAACAGATAAACTATAACATGAGCAGTGACAGTTAGGGGACTTAAATGACAGATTTAATTGTCCTGACAGATGCAGGAGATGCAGGTGATCTCACTGGAGTGCTGCATAACAGGTAAGTAGTGCTTTACAATTAATGTGACCAGACAGTGAGTGCTGGCTTATAACTGGTGAGATAATGAGATGCAGGTGATCAGTATTCATGTGAATTGGTGTCATGTGGTTGGCTGTGAGAGGGGCTTGGCTGATCGCTGACTGGTGATTGGTTGTGAGTAGATCCTGGCAGCTCCGTAACAGCTTCTTTCAATCATATCTTTTGACATGTTTCATATTTCTGTGAAAAAAAAGTCTTTGTTTTCATAGTGAAAATGACCTTACCACTCTCTGCAGGGATTTCTGAACCAATCTTCTTTTTGTTGCCTTTTTCTGTTCTTTAAGGAGATCACCTGTGAGCTACTAATTGTGAGATACAAACAGTGCTGAGTGCTGTTATACTATTTTGTATCAGCATTCTTTGACTTCTGATCAGACAATAAAGACTAAAACCATTTTAAAACATTTGTTAATGCCTTATACAATGTTGCCAATACAGAAACAGAGAAAATGTGCAGAAAAATGCTACAACAAGAGCATTTACTAAATTGTTTATGTTAACCAAATTGGCAATTGGCAGAACTGGATCCCTTTCATATTATGAGCTGGAATTTCACATGAATTGAGCATGCCCAGATATTGGAATGACAGAGAGGCATATTTATCTATAACTTAACACAGCCAATAAATATATCCGCCACATTATTTTCAGCTACTTGGGTTTTGATTTTTAGCAAAATATAACAGTTCTTTAATAATTGGTCCAGATTTTTCCAACATTGTTAATGAATTGGCGTTGGGGACAGATTTGCCTTCATGCTTTTGCTTGTTTGCGTGCTGAAGCGTGATTGGTCCTTTCAGCACAACCATCTGAACCAGCTTTACCTTTAACCCACAGAAGTGTCGGCAATGTGTCGCGTTTAAAACAGGAGGTAAGAGGAAACCTAAACGTTATCTAAATCTTATCGAAACCTTTAATATTGCCTTTAGTTTTGCCAGCATTTTTATGTGCTTTAGGACGTGCACATTTGTAACAGCCGTTTTTTTTTTTTGCGTGATTCCCAGGGACGAGCCTGAAGTGAAAGTGAAAGTTTCCCCTCACACGTTTACAAATGTCGCATCTTTCTGCTTTGCGTGGTAATTTTATATACGGATTGCCCTCTGAAATCTCCGGAAGAAGTGGACATGCATGTGCTGGTTATATTTATTTTCATGACGGCTGAGTATCAGCATAACATTGCCAGAGCAAGCGGTAAGTTTATAAGCATTACTAGAGAAATCTTCATATGACGTAAACATGAACGCGTTAATGCATATGATGCCCCGCGTCATTAATGCACGATAAAATACATGCTTGTCTTAAATATGTTCACGCTCACTCGAGGGAGAAACGAAAGCACGTATTAAGAAAGCAAATGGAGAAATGAATGTGAAACTCATTCATCTGGCAGTCTTCTATATGTTGGACAATAATAGAGTTAATAATGAGACAATAATGGACAATAAATGGAGGCTCTTCAATGGTTTGCTAAGAAAAATGGTAGAAAAACCACAGACCCAAGCATTACCACTGTATTATTTCTGCAGAAGTTTGTAAAACGAAAAATGATACCGATAAAGAATATTTGTGGATGGGGATTGATGGAGCCAGTTGTGCATAGGGTGACTATGAGGTTTATAAATTATAGAATTATAAAAAAAAACATGGGTTACACCCCAACCCTTCCTGAAAAAGTTATACAGCATCGTTATACAGCATTATACCCCACCGTACTGAGGCATAACAACTGACACAGACTGCAAGTTACTGAGCACAGTAACTAGATTAACCCATATTTAATTTAGACAACTGCTAATATTTAAAAAATGTTAAGCAAATAACCTTCTTAAAACTTCTTTAAGAGTTGCTGTACTTTTTGAGTCGTGATACGGTAATTTGGAGATTAGTGTTTAGCACCCACCAGGTCATTTTGGATATACATGTACCAAGCAGTAAACACATAGTTCGCACACAATTTCTATTAATTAACTGTTTAATAGTTATTGAATTGCTTAATCTACATAAACATACAGTACATTTGAAGTCAGGATCAACCAGCATCAACCTGAGGATACAATCATGATACTGTGGCTCATCCAGTTGTTTGAGGCATAGAGGAGGAATTAAGGAATAATTAATTCTAAGAAATTAATAATATAGCAAGAACAATTGTGGCTGTCAAGTTGTTCTTTTATTTATGTTCAAGAGATTTGAGTTTAATGAGACACACACACAGGATGATCGAAGTGTTTTGATGGCTGTGTCACAGTCTATTTCACTCTGTTTTGGTTTTAATTTGTAATGCCTTGCTTTTTTAATTCTGTTTAGATGCCCCTCATTTATTTCCATAATCCCTTCAGTGTACATATAGCCTTTTGTTTTCAGTTCAAGTTTGACGGTGATTGTCTTTACGCTAAAGTGTAAAGCTGTCACAGTTAGTGCCATTGTCTTCTAGTCAGCCATGTTGATTCTGAATTATCTTAGTTATTTTGTTAAGTAAAAGTTTGAGCTCTCAATAGTTCCTTTCTTCAGCCGTATTTTCTCAAGTGATATTTCGGAGTCCATGTCATGCTTATTAATAAGTTAGTAATCAGTCTGCTCTGATTGGTCAGCTGGTTTACTCATGCTTAGGAAAAGTGTTTTCTGATGGAGAGAAACAGTATCAGTAACAGTATAAAACATGAAACCTACTACATTTGCCAAAATGTGCAGGATACAACCGAACGTACAGCATGAAATACCGTATACCACAGTGCATTACATTTATTGCCATTATGATTTGATCTGCAGTTCTCAGCGCACAGACTCGATTGCAAAGACACAGTTTGTAAATGGCCCTTTGTTTGTATAGGTGTGGTAAGAGCTATTCAGAACGACACCAGTCTGTGTTATTAATATCTCTGAATGTTATTAATATCTCTGAAAGACAGTTGTACAGTATGCTACAGAGAATTTTTCATTTCTTTTCCATACACCCAGTTTATGATACCAACATCTGTCAAGCTTCCATGGTAAAAATAACAGCATTCTGGTTTGGATCAATACAAGCAGGAGACACGAGTCTGAACCTTCGGGAGCTACACACATTTTTGACTGAATATGCCCTTTAGGATCTACAGAACCATTTTGTATTTGAATTATGCATTTGATTCTAGGAGTAGTGGCTTAAAGTAGTGGTTAAAGATCTGAGTTTAGTGTGTTTTCTGGAACTAAACAGCATTGCAGCAGCACTGTTGCGCAAAGGCATCCCACATATTTCCTGTTGCCCAAAATCAGACTTGTTTCCAAGTGGTCACAAAATGGGGTAGATTAAGCTGTTTTTTCTATCAAATAAATTTCATATCTTATGTTCAGTTTTTTGAATGAATTATTGTAGTTCTTCTGTCCTTGTCCCTGTTTTTGTTTTGGTTTTGCCTGTAATGGGACTGTTTGATTTCAGACCTGTTTTGTGTTTAATAAAGAACTTTTGGTTTCTACTGCTGTTTGCGAGTGGGTTCTGTCCTTCTGCCAAAACATGACAGTAAAACAGTTAGTGATTTGTAAAAGTGTTTCTCTCGCTTTCCTCATCCTGTATATAACTGTATTGCACTTTTAATAACAGAGTTCATGTGTACGGTCTTGTTCAGAAATGTTGGTTGATGAATTTGTTTGACGTGTTCTTCAGAAGTGTTTAAGAACGGTGGGGGCGCATATTTTATCTTCTGATCAAAGATTGGTTGTGCATCTGGTTACTTATTTAAATTTTATTTGTGTTGTTGTATATATGTATTTTATATATGAATGAAGGGGATATTTGCTTTTGATATTTGGTTTTGGTGACCCTACAAGTTCAGTTGTGTGTAATAATTTGTTTGAGTATATATTTATATATTCTTCACTTTGTCTTAGGTATGTGTGGTCCGCCCCCGTTACCACAGAACCCCAACATAAATCCTAAGCCCAATATAACTGGAGACAAAATTCGCTATTATTGTGTGGAGGGTTATGTGAGGAAGGCAGGAACATCCAGTCAGATCCGCTGCCTTAAAATAAATGGCAACGCAACCTGGGACCTCAAACCTCGCTATCCCCTTGTGTGCATACGTAAGGATCTTGATTGTTACACATAAATTTACTGAACCCCAGGAATGTATTTGCTTAGTTTCTGTGTAAACAAATGATTAAACTGAATAATGTTAAGTTCATCATTATTACTGATATTGGTCAGATATAGAGATACGGGTTTGTTTAAATCCTAAACCCTAAGGTTTTTCACTTGTCGACTGATAAAACAGGCAAAATAATACTGTAGACATACAGTGAAGTTCGGTTGCCTCATTTGAATTTAACCAGTACGCAACCACCCAGTTTACCCTAGCAACCATGCAGTAACATGCTAAAATCACCTAGCACACCTTAGCAATGGCATTGCAGTGCCCTGACAACCACCCACAAGACCCTAGCATTGTGGTCTTAACTTTTGTGAGACCAATCACCACTTAAAACTTTACATCTTTAGAAAATATACAAATCTATTTTCATTTAATGTCCTTATAAATGACAGGTGATTAATATGTACATGTTCATTTCTGCTTTACAGCTGATCCTAGAAAACCCACAAGTAAGTAGCAGCTTTTCTTATTTCTACTAAATGCCGTTTACTCTCTTTCATCCTGTTTGATCATAGAAACCTAACATTCGTTTTTCAAGTATCTAAAATATTAGAAAGGTAGAATATGAGAATAACAGAAGATAAACAAGTATGAACAAAAAACATATAGAACTGCTGTACTACTTTGTTAACAACATCCAGCAAAGCACTTAAATAGATAGATTACTCAAAAATGAAAATTCTTCCATCATTTACTCACTGTCATGTCATTCTAAACTTATATAACCTATATATTTTTTGCTTCTGAGGAACACAAAGGAAGATATTTTGAAGTCTGTGGTAACCAAACAACAGTGACACCCGTTGTATGGCACAAAATCACATTTCAAAATACCTTTTGTGTTCCACTGAAGAAAAAAGTCATACAGGTTTGGAATGACATGAGGGTGAAAAAATGATGGAAAATTTTTTTACCATTTTACCATTTTTGGGTAAAACATCCCTTTAAAGTAAGTAGTACATAGTAAAGATCACAAAGTTTACAGAAGTGGTTATCATTATTGAACTGCTTCATTTTTGTGAATAATTGGTGGAGCCTTTAATACAGAATTGTTATAGATTTTTTAAATTCCTACTGGCAAACTCCGCACCATGAACTGAATGTCATTTTCTGGTCTATATAAGCAGTCCTGTATAAGCAAGAAGACGTTTAGATAATGTTGTGAGGCAATGTTATTTGTTTGTTGTCGTACACTGATAATGATACAATGCGCACTGTGCAGCTATAATTTTAGACATGCTAATTCAAATCCTGAATCCAGGGGTGAGATAGGATGGATAGTATATCAGATGAGAGGCAGCCTTTGACTTTAGTGTTTTGGCTGAATTGTCCTGTATATTTATTAGAAACAACAGATCACCCAAAGCCTGAGCAACATTTCACATCACACACCACTGAGGGAACACACACTCCTACAATTCTCGGTACAAGCATGCCAACAGCAGGTATAGTTGTTTTTTTATGTGTGTATGTGTTTGTTTTGTTTTGGAACACACATACATTAATTACATGACACTTTAGCAACAGGGTATAAAATGTTTACTGCAACAAATGAACTTGCCACAACCAAAAGAAGAAGAACTACCAACCTGCCAACTATGAAGATTACAACAAAAGAGACAGAGTCTCCTACAACAGCCAATGAGATTGCTTCTGAGATTGCAACAACCAGCATCTGCACAAGCAGACAGTTTAAGACAACAAGGTCATCATTACCTACCCAGCCAAGCCTGGTCACTACAACAGCAGGTGAAGACATTAACAACAATGGGCTGAGCTGCATGGGGCTATTCTGAAAGTAACAATATAATCCAAAAGGAAAATTCTGTCATTATTTACTCACACTCATGCCATTACAAACCTGTATGGCTTCTTGCACCAGTGGGACACAAAAGAAGGAATCATGGGAAATTTTCATGTGGTTTATTTTCAGACAATGAAAGTAGATAACAGTGGTGTTTGGTTTTGCTTCTGGAGGGCCATTGTTCTGCAGTTTAGTTGCAACCCTCATCAAACACATCTACCTGTAAATATTCAAGTATGTTTCAGGTGTCTTTGAGGAGGGCTGGAGCTACATTTTACAGGACGGTGGATTGTAAGGATCAGGATTGGACATTCCTGGCATATATAGACCACGGGCTGTCAAGCAGCAAAAAAGAGTAAAGCATTGCAAAAGTAGTCCATATTCTCAAATCGCATTCGCTTGTTCAAACTTGCCGTATGTCATGTTATGTTTGTAATTTTATCAGGGTGAGTAAATGATTGCATCATTTTCATTTTGAATAAGCTATTCCATTAATATTCATGTCTGAATCTCTCAATATTCTCAACAAGAGTTCAAAGATTAACTACTCTATCTGTTACATTACATTACATTACTAATTTATTAATACAATAATTGCATGCAAATTTACTCTGTTCCTTCTGTTGCCATCTAAACTGTTTTAAAACTATTTAATGATATTAATGAGGATTTGTGCGTGGAGGCCTGTACAACCTCATGCCAGGTTCAGGCTATGCAGTATTTTTGCCTGTTACGATAATAGTCAGATTATGCGATTTTGACTCCTAAGTTCTTGTCATGTTGTTGATAAGAAACATGTCAGATGGCAAGTTGGTCGAGCTTCTCGACCAATCTTCACTTTCCATCCTAAACAATGTGTGATGTCATCAAGAAGAAGCGTAAACAAACAACTGCTACTGAAGCAGATTTTTTTTGTGCTGGATGTTTTGTCATCAGAAAACAGTCTTCTAGAATGAGTTGTATGTCTGTTTGCACATGAAGTCATTTGATTGATAAAAGTGCAGATGCTAACACTTAAAAGGGTTATATCATTAGGGTTTTCTGCTTGTTAAGTCGTGACATAAGGAGTTCTGTTCCCAGGTCCAGACCTGCACTCGTTTTACTTGAGAATATTATCTGAACAGTCATTTATGAGCATTGTTTATTCATATCACACATTTAAGCTCAGCTTTTTTAAACTTACTGTACTCTACAGTCTCCAGGCTCACGGAATCTCAGGCCCCTGTATTTCAATAATTCATAAAGAGGAATCATTCCTAGATGATTTATTCCTAGATCTAGGCCCCATATTCCAGTTCATTTTATTTATATAGCGCTTTTCACAATTTTGTATTGTTGCAAAATAGCTTTACAGGGTTTGAGAAAACTAGTTGAAAGTATAGAAATAAGGAAAAAAGGAAAGATAAAAAACAGGAAGAATTTAAAACACATTGTGTTATGTAGTACACGGTATTGCTATGATAAAATGAAATTATGAAGGGACAATCAAATGTTTCACTGCAGAGGCGGTTGGGCCTTTGCTTTTGCTGGCTCTACTTCTTCCTCCTGTTTCTGTTAGGACTGTCTTGTCAGGGTCCGGCCTTCCTGTTTTGGTTCTTTCTAGATTATCTTGCCAGGATCCTGACATGCCTCTTCTCTGTTTAATTTTAAAGGAATAGTTCGCACAAAATTAAAATTTCTCTTTAATTGATATTGAGATATGTTTCTCACCCTTATGCCATCCTAGGTGTGTATGACACATTTGGATTTATAACAAATATTATCCTGGCTCTTCCCAGCTTTCTAATGACACTGAATCGTGCCTGAGATTTTAAATCTCCAAAAAGCACATTCATCATAAAAGTAATCCATATGACTCCAGTTGGTTAATCAGTGTCTGTTTTACCTCATGTAATGTAATTTTGTTGGCTTGATATTACCTTAGCCAAAATTAAAACAACTCAATAAGTGTACTCTGTGGTAATTGGTGATCCATGGACTGCGGAGTTGCCAGCCACTGTGTCACTGTCAATATTTCACTTTAATATTTCAATATTTCTTTATTTTTTAAGTACACTGCCGGTCAACAGTTTAGGATCACTTGCGTAAAATGTTTCTTATGTTCTTAAGTCTTTTAGTCTGATTCTGTTTGCTTAAATGATTAAAATTATTATTGTAACTCCTTCATTACTTCCTCAAGAAACTAGATGATAAAACACCAAGAGAACATTTTTAAAAATAGGCAATGTGTGGCTACATTAAATATGCTGAAATATAACACGGTTTGATTTATTTGGAATTTTTCCAGGCAATAATTCCCATAACTACTTTTGTGTTATTTGGGAGTTTTAATGAGTTTACTATTATTAAAAAAAGTGATCCTAAACTTTTAACTGGTAGTGTAGTTTTTCTCTGATAATTATAATACAACTGCCCTCATTTTTTCTCACACATTCTCACTTTCATTCTTTCAGAGGGAGTCAATACACCATTGAATACCTCAGCAATTCCCAATGGTATGCATCACTAACTATAACTTTTCCTCAGAGGCACGTCATCCCTCAGACATTAGGATTTCTTAGTTTAGGGTTAACTGCAAGAATCTGGATTAAAGATCTTCAGATGGTAGTTCTGAACACCTGTGAGAAGCATCATGGGTAGTTACAAAATGTGTACATTGTGTCTGACACGTTTGAGAGCTGCAATGAGCAGCAGCCAGTGATGGGTCAGTCCTTATTTTTCTGTACTTTTTCCTGTTCTGTGAAGGTAGAGGAAAAAACAACCACAAGCCTTTTATGATATCTGTCAGATAATAACAGATAAAAGTGACTCATAATTAGTTCATAATAGTCTGAAAAATCTACACCCCAAAAGTTATAATAGTTATAAATCTGAATTAAAAAATAAAAAAAACCCTGGGGCATTACACTCCTTTTTTAAGTTCAACATGCTTCTGTTTTCCAGTAAGTGTGTAGCCGTAGAATTTCAGCCTTTTGAAAGACTGTTCAGATAATTCTGTGACCCCATTTCATTTCATTTTTTTTCAGAAAATGATACAAAACGCATCTCTGTTAACACATGTAAGTGAATCTTTATTCCATCAGCATTACAGTATTTCTGCAGTCTGTGTCCATTGCATTGTTAACTTTAACTGGTTGCTTTTTCAATCCATGTTTAGCAACAATAAGTGGAGTTGCAGTAATATTTTTTATTTTCCTGGTAGCAGCCTTATTTCTTCTTTGGTGGAGGTATGTTGAAAACTATTAAGATTTTAGATTGTTTTTATGGCATGAGCTACTTAATGACTTCTTAATTAATTGTTTTCACCCTTTGACCCACAGATTAAAACATAGAGTCACTAATTCCCCAAATGAGATCCAGCTATTCCTCACCAACCCTATTATCAGTGATACCTACATACCTGTACCAGTCTCGGACCCTGGACATTGTTCAGCTAAAACAGACACAGCTGATGTATCCATAATATCCACAACAGACTCCAGCCATGACACAAAATAAATCTCAACAGGCTCCACCCACAGTGTGGACACATCTGACAAGCTTCTCCCATAAACATACTCTTCTTACAGGGTGCTTCTCAATACTCGAATTGATGCTTTCTCGTTTTCTCATTTCCCGTCCTCCAGCATGTGACCCAGACATCAGCCGAAATCCATCTGCACCTCAAAAAGGTGAGACAGGTGGACAGAGGAAGCATCATGAGGAGGTTTGAGAGAGAACACACAAATAAACTCATTGCATGTATAAATTCTCCTCCCCTTTTCACATCAATCAGTTTTAAACAGTTTATTAACTTTGCCATTTTAAATATTTCACATGACAACAGTGCAACTTATTATTATTTATTAAAAATGTCATGCTTTACCAGGCTTTAACAATATAACGGCTCATTGCAGTGAGATAATTCACAAATACAAAATATGTTGTTCTGAAGTGGCACTTGAGTGATCAAGGATATTTAAATTTACAAATATGGTCATTTGATTCTTCCGTCCTTGTGTCTCAACTATGCTTCCTTTCCGTCTGTACGAAGAGGGAGTAGCTTGGAAGAGATGAAAATAGGGAAAAGAAACCAGGATGCACAATTTTACAATTGAGAAGCACCCAAAAGAATATCTACTGTACAGCGCTCCATGAAACCATTATAACTGCATGTACTTGATCAGACTCCATCTTATGTATCTTATCTCATTGCCTGCTGTATAAGCATTATTATGAAATAAAGTTTTTATATTGTTTTTAAATCATGCTCTTTTTGCATATATTAATCAATGACTCAACACTGTACTAAAAACGATTATCATACAAAAAGGAACTGACGGGGAAACATTGGAATGTATCAAAATGACCATGAACTGCCTACTCTATATACCTGAATACTGAACATTATCATATTACTAAGACTAACAGTTAATTTTGCTGCAAAAAAGTTTAATTGCACGCATACGCATAATAGTCTGACTTGGTCAAAACGTATATTCATCCTGTGCTAAACAGAACAAATAACACATCTGAGTTCTACATTCAAACATTCTGAAAACGTTCTTAACATGAAAATATTCGAAACCCCAAAACTATAAGCTAAATACATGAACATATTCTGATAGTATAGACTGTAAGACTAGTTAAAATGTGAAATTCAGCTATTCTAAAACAGCTTTCACAGTGTTTTAGATCTGTGTGTATCTGATATCTTCACTTCAAGAGTTTTGGTCCAGATGCTGTAACATGTCATATCATGTTAGTTAGGTACAGTTATTTCTTCAGGCATTTCCTTTACAAAAAATACCCTGGTTACCATAGACTGTTTGACAGGTATTGTAACTACAAGTTCAAACAGTGTATTAGGATTTCTTTCTGTTTTTGTGTATGATTGTTTTTAAATAGGTTATCACAGGTAATCACAGCATGGTTACTATCAGAGTGAGCTATAATAAGCCATAATAGTGAATGACTCTATTTATGATTTACCAGTCACTTAGGCGTTGTATTGTATTGTATCCAGTTCACGTATATATATTTTGTTACCCAGTTAAATTAGATTAGATATGTGCAGTGACTCAATATGTGTAATTGCTGGTCACCTCATGGAATATTCATGTAGCAAACCCATTTGTTAGATAAGTGACACAGATGTTAAAATGAATCATGACTAATCGAGTACATTTGGAGCTCCTCCACGCACATTTATAGTGCATGCCTTCACATTTAGAAAATTGTATGAAATACTCATAGTATAGCATAGTATTTTTGTGTATAACAAAATATCTTTAGGATCAGTCAGAGCTAACCAGCCTTTAATACTGGACAACTTTATGTCCAATAAACTAATTAATATTTTATATTCATGAGTATACATATATATATATATATATATATCACATTTTATATTCATATATTCACACTTTTCTGATTTGTCCTTTTCTTTTAGTACTGCTTTATGTAGGGAAACCACCAGCAAGGCAAGACATGAATGTGGGATGAGTGTGTGATACTGCAGCTTTAAACAACATAGGAACTTTTATATAAATGCATTTGAATTTGGAATGAGTGTAAACTGAGCAAAACAGAGGCTTGTGCCAGTGTCTCCAAGCTAAGCTATTGTTAGGTGGTAGTTTCAATAAAACTGGAAACTACCATGCTAGGAAGGGTCCCTTTAAGGTCTCTTTCAGTTTGAATTTCAAGCTGAACAGTAAAGAGGATCTTGCATACCACTAATAACACTGTTTTGGTTGTTGTTTAATGCAGTTCTAACAAAAAGTATTAAACAAAAACTCCCACAAGGGGTAAGAACAAAAACAAGACTAGAAATACTTGCTCAAACAAACTGTAGTACCCTATTCACTACAAGAAACAACACACCCATGCATGACAGCAGCCACAAGGGCAATAAATAGGGAACCATCGAAGAGGGTAATGATGACAGACAGGTGAGGGGTATGAACTAATAATCGGGTAATTAATGTGGAGAAAAGAGGGCAGGGTCAAGACTCAAGACAGAAGAGCACGTGGCACAAAGTAAACAAACAATGGCCATTTGCTTCCTCACAAAGACAAGCAACATACAGATCATAAAAGACACAGAGCACGAGTCTAGATCCTGACTCTAAAATCCAAGAACCAAGACTACAATAGAGTCAGGATCCAAACATCAGGCTCTGACACCCTGGCAGTGTATCCAGAAGTATCCAGATTCATTTTAGCAGTATTATAATGACAGATTTTTGGGAGACTGAAAATCCTAAATCAGAACAGGCAAAGAATATAACTGCACAAAGCACAACAGTCCAGTGCAGATGACTGAAGAGAAACACGTGAATAAAAGGTGTCATAAATCAGAATTTTTAAATAATGTAAATTTATGTATTGTTTTCACCCAGATATCAATATAATATTGTATTGCCAGGACCCTGCTGATTCCCACCTGTAATTCAGACAGATTTTGGTAAACAGGTGGCAAAAATGATCAATATCATGTTCAACGAGATAATAAAATAACACAAATAATCCTTGTGACACTGAACAAAATGCTTCCTGTCTTTTTTTCCTGTTCATATATGCAGACCCACAGCGCCCTTAAAAGATTTTCTTTAACTTCATGAACGCAAACTATACATTGAGATTACAATTCATAAACATTCTCAGGTGTCAAGACAGAAGAATTGTAAACATAATATTGTACATCATAATTATTATATATTTTGGCTTTTACTGACATCTAGCGACTAGCGAATGTGGCATCACTTTCTGAAAAAGTGTTTCACGTCTGAAAGTAAATGCAGCTCTCAGAGGCCCGCCTGTGTGACCCGCAACACCCGCCGCTTATATCAGACTCAGTCTCAGTCTTTCAGATTCAGACTGAAGTGAAGGTGCACCGCGATGACATTGTTACGGTATGAAGCCGCTTATTGTCTTTTTATCTGTAAGAATGCAGAAATGAATACAAAAATATTGATGTGTTTTAATTGCCGCAACAAGCCACGTAACTTGAAAAAATGATTTTATTAAAGTATCTACATCTAGATGTCGGTAAAAATATATGCGTTGTCTGAATAGGTCTGACAGCAATATATGCAACCAAATATTTACCTCGTTGCTTAATCTTGTTTACTGTAAAGGTCATTTGTTCCACTCACAATTAGATGCAGACCATTTGTATAAGTATTACTGATAGAGAACAGAGAACAATGACTTATATGTATACAATTCTCTTCTGAAAGCTGTGAGCTGTGATTTATTAGTACTTCAGTCTTTGAAATGTAAGTTAGGATTCAGAAAGATCATTTAATAATTCATTTATTATTCAGAACTTGTTTGACAGGTAAAATGTACCATGATAATAATGTAATTCATTCAGATTACAGAAACAAAAATCACATACGTAAAGATTAGACTTACAGTCTAGGATGAATATACCTCACGGTATAAAAATACAGTGAGCTGTGTAAGAGGAGCACACTGCACTATGGGGCTTATCCTTGTTCAGAATGTCCCTGAGTTTTATTATAAACATTTGCATAGCTTACATCTCATATCGCTCTGTTGTCTGCAGTGCTGGCATCGTCAGAGGGCTGAGAGCTAGAATGCACAGAGAGGTTCGTGTCCTGCAGCACATCTGCTCTCATCACACATATGCATCCTGGCCTAAGCAGGTGAAGAGGGCTGACAGGACTTCTGCAGTTTCCCTGGTTTCCTGGTCCAGGTTTGTCTCCCCTGGCTGGTTGAGGTAGTCTACCGCTTAACCTATCATGTTCAGTCCAGTGTGTCCATCAGGACCTGTGTGTGGGAGAACATCTCTCTCTTCCTGGAATATTATTCTGACTTTCTTTCAGATTCTTTCAGATTTCAGATTCTGAAGAATCTTTACTTCCATATGATGTGGTCTTCTGAGATCAGGAAGCTCATCTTAAAGCCTTCAGGAATTCAGAATTTTGAGATCTCTGTGTCAAGTGCAGCATGACAGATACATGTTGAAAACCCAGCAGGGCCTTTGATCTTACAATCATGCGAATAAAAATTATTTGTTTAGGACTTTAAGCTTTGCAAGGCAAGTCTGTAATTAAAAATGAAATCATAGATGCATGACTGTGGCCATGTGCGTTTCCTATGAACATTACAATGTTTCACAAATGTTGACAAAGTTGAAAAAGTATATTATATCATCGTTGTTGAAGCCACCACGGATAAAAAAAAAACTGGCAGTAATGAAAGTGTGCACACAGTAAGTTTGTGAGATGTGTGTTACTGTAGTTCAATAGCCAGCACATTGCATTACCAATGCAAAGGTCATGGGTATGACTCCCAGGCAAAATACTGTACTGATACATACCTTGAATGATTTCCAAGTAACTTTGGATTAAAATGTAAGACATCGTGTCCATCAGCAAACTTGATGGTCTGGTCTGTTGCGCCTGGAGGCATCTGGCCTCCAAGCAGTTGCAGTGATCTATCTGAAAGTGTAACAGACACTGAGAGAAACTGGTCATTTCTGACAGTTTGCATCAAAATGTGGTAAATTTTTTTATTTTCTCTGATGCGCACAGGTTATTGCCATAAGAAAATAAGGGCTTCCTGTCATACAAACATATGCACTATTGTCATGTTATATCCTGCCAATTTAGTTTCAGTGGCCAGATTAATTTGACAGGAGCTGTTTGTATAACATGCCAGGCTGAAAATCAGCATGTTCTGTGCTGCTGCTAACATCCAATAAACTGCAGGCACATGCTGTTCACATTCCTGTTCAACTGGAGAACTAATTTGTGACAATAAGAAACAAACATACTTTTCTCTTGTTTGGCAATTAGTTTGATGTTTTTATGCCAGTCTGTCTGAATATGAAAAACGTTTTAGGGCAAAAAAGGGCAAAAAAAAAAAAAAAAGAGTCTTAGGGCAAGCCCAGGGCTGAAGCCCTATGTAAACATTGTTTTAGAAATTTTTAAACACCTGTTCTGTCTATTCCAAGACATTAGAAATATAAAATTGTGTGAAACCCAAAATATTTTACCAATAAAGATATAATCCACAGGACAAAAAGTCACTGGAATGACCCAGCATGGTCCAGATAACATTAAAACCAAGCAATAAACCGGGGCAGGGCATGAGTTTATATAGAAAACACCTTGTGTGCAGGTGTGTATAGTTAGTACTTTAGGTGTGTGATGCATTTTCATTTTTAGGGTTATGTTATGGGCACATAACTCATCGGCATCACCTTTCAAAATCTATTTGGAAGGGTACTGCAGCTTGAAGTGTTTTCCAAATGAAAGTGAGCAACTGAATTCCTTCATGAGAAAATATAATCCAGAAACTTGTATAAGGTAACTGTTTTACAAAATGAGTTTGGAAAACTGGAGGTTCTGAAACCTAAAATGTCAAAGTGGACACCTGCAGTTGTGTGGTGCACAGGCTCAAAGCCAAGTGCGCAGCAAATAGTGTTTGGTTCAGGGCTATTGCTGCATTTTGATTAGTGGTTCTGACTGGGTGGAAAATCACTCTTCAGGATCATGCACTCAAAAAAAAAAGTTGAACAAACTCAATTTAATTAAGGAAAACTTTTCCACGAAATTGAGTTATATTTTTCGAGCAAAATCTAACTTGTTTGAAATGGTTTTAATCTTGTTGTATGAACATAAATTAATTTTGCCAAGACAATTAAAAACATCTCTAGTTATTCCTACTAGAGGTTTTGCCATGCCTAATAGAGAAAATTTAGTAAGGTTAACTAAGTTTAGTTTTGCCATGTATAAATTAAAACCTATTTTTACATAGTAACAATAAAGTGTATACTTGTAGTCTACTGTAAAGGAAAAAGTCAATATGTTCAAGTCAACACATTTTGTATTTAAAACATGGGCACACAAGAAAATATAACCTTTTTGCTTACAATTGCAATCATGGCATTTAAATTTGCTCTGTAAGTTCAAGAATGACAATGCAAATAAAACTTGAGTACATAAGTGAATTTAATAGCATTTCCATTTTTGTGAGCCAATAAATAATTAAGAGACTTAATCATCTCTGCTCACAGTGAAAAAATGCCAACACAACACAAACATACAAGAGAATATAACCCAGCATTTCCTTTTGTTCATAACCGTTAACATGTTTAACGTTAGTTTTTGATAATTTTCACAAAACTTTAACTTTGTTAAAGTTTATTACTTAGCTTTGAATTTTAATATATATCAAAAGAAAGAATCTCTGCTTTCAAACAAAACAAACCATTTTAGGTGCTGTTCACATGTTGCATCTTCTGCATGCTCAATTTTGTTATTTACCGATTCTTTGCTTTTAATGAAAGAGAACTATACACTCACCAAATACTCCTTCACCAGATGCTGTGGATCTTCATTCAGGTAGATGCATAGCTGCTTCAGAATGGACTCTCGCTTGGGCTCTATGGTTTCATTCTGAGAATACAGACACAATGATACATTTTATTAAAGATTTAATTAGTGTTGTTGATGTTTATATAATTGACGTCCACCATCCAATATACCACCATCCAATACACATCTCTGAGCCCTTGTACAACTATAATGCCTATGCTTTAGTCTGTAATGTTCAAGCAACTGAGACCTGCTAGATTCAACAACAGTACACTCTCTACACTTCCACATTAACTGAAAAAGAAGAAAAATAAATAATAAAGGTAGCTTTGGACCATTAATACATAATGAATTGGCACTTACCTCTAGTAAATTACAAACAATTACAATGGTTTATGATGATGACAGTGTACAAGTTATAACCAGGGTTGTCAATATAAAATAAATCAATAATCTTGCAAACATGCAAAATAACACTCAGGTTGTGAAAGCAGTACACAAATTCTGTAACATATTACTGAACTTAATAAAATAAGTAAATGAACTTTAATATTTCGCAAAGATAATCATGAAACATTACAGAGTGTCAAGTATCCTGAACCATACCACAGCTTGGTGTGAGGAACAGATACATTTTACCAGGCATACTATTATGAAATGTGAAATTATGAAATTTTATTATGAAATTTGGTTAACAATTAAATGCAGAACATTCTGCATGTCATATACCATATTTTCATGTAATATATTTTCATTTTAAAACGGAGAAAAAAATGAAGTAATTTTATTACATTTTTTTATAAAATTCATTTTTTGGTTTTATTAAATTGATTTCCAAGGGAACGTGAACTAAACAAGCGTGACTAATCTAACGCTTTGGATTGGCTACTGCCTGCTCTGATTTGATTGGTCATCTCTATCAAACCATTGATTATCTCCATTTCTAATAGGGGGTTTCTGTGGTGGTTGCGGCCCTGGTTTCATACATTAATTTACGTTACTGAATATATTAACAGGGTTTTCTGTCTTCTCTGTTTCTATTACACCTCAAGATTCATCATGCTATTTAATACTTCTAGTAAAAATGAATAATTGAACAAAATAATGACTACATCATGTATTAGAAGAGACACAAACAACACACCTAACTGCTTACTATAAGCATACAATGCTTATAGAACATTTTCTGATATGCAACATGTTAATAAGCATATTTTAATTAATTTGTTATTTAATTTACATTAAGGAGATGGATAGATACCACTTACCTATTGCACACGTCTGCCACTCAATAGTCCATCTTCGCTCCCTGGCTGCCGTATTGGTACTGATTTTTGTGTAAACTATCTTCCTGGTTTCAAACCGAGCTCATCGACCAATTGCCTTTAATGTTCTTTGAAAGTCTGCTTGCTTTGTCTTTGCTTTGGAGTCCCTGTGTACATATCCTACTTCAAAATTTACCTAACTTATAGTCAACCACCAGTTTAAAGGCGCACTACCTTTAGACCAACTGATTTCCCATAATTATGTCTGTGTGTTCAAATACTTAACAATAATATAACGTAATCTCTGAAAACTCTACAGGACTATGAGCACTGGGAAATGTCCGTTGCTGTCTGTCCAGCCCAGTCGAGGTCTGGTGGATGAGATGTTTGAGATTGTCGTAATGAATTTATTGCCAAATCAAGAGGTGACACTACATGCTCTACATCTGTCAGAGGACAAAGACTCCTGGGAGGCATTTGGACACTATATCAGTGATGAACATGGAACAGTGATAGGTCTGTTTTACAGCCTCATGAATGACCCTCACAAAAGTTACCTGGGGTAAACACCAGAATATATAGGTATTGTTACTACTGTGAAAAATAATTGAACACTAATTAATTGCATGTTGATTATTATATTGTATATTTTGTGCATCATTAATATATTGTTTTAATATATTGTAAGACTCTGGAGGCAGCGAATGAGGATCCATAAGCAGTTCATTGACAGTAGGCAGCTCAAAACAAACAGGCAGAGACTGGCAAACAGGAGTGTGGGCAAGCCAGTAATCGTAATCAAGAACAGGCCAACAGATCGGGGCAGGCAGCTAGGGTTCTAACAGATATCCAGCTCTCTGATGTCCACGCCTGGGACATTAGAGGGCTCCCCTGACCAGGAAAACAGAGGTGGCTGGTAACCAAGGAAACATTGGAAGGGAGTCAGACTAGTAGAGGGCTTGGGAGTGAGTTCTGGGCACACTCCCAGTGACTCCAGTCATTCTGGTTCTGAAGACAATACATTCTGAGGAATCTTGATTTGAGGCACTCTACCTGATTGTTGATGATAACCAGAAGTTAGGCTGACGTTGACATAGAGGTGCTTGAAGAATCAGGAGTGTGGGCCACGGCCTGACACAATGTCCTCAGGTAGGCCGTAGAAATGGAAAACAAAGTAGAGCAGGCACTCAGCCGTCTCTAAGACCGTGGGCAACTTGGGGAAGGGAATGAAGCGGCAAGCCTTAAAGAACCTATAACCCCAAATCAGAAAAAGTTGGGACAGTATGGAAAACACAAATAAAAAAAGAAAGTAGTGATTTCTAAATTTACTTTGACTTGTATTTCATTGCAGACAATACCACAGCACATGGTATGTGTTCCTCATCGTGTTCCTCATGATTTTTATTGTTTTTTCTTCAAAAAAACAAAATTCCTATTTTGGTTCTTGCAACACATTTCAAAAAAGTTGGAACAGTAAAGCATTTACCACTTTGTAATGTTGCCATTCCTTTTCACAACACTTAAAAGACGTTTAGGGACTGAAGACACCAAGTGAAGAAGTGTTTCAGGTGTAATTTTGTCCCATTCTTGCTGCAAACAAGACTTAAGGTGGGCAACAGTATGGGGTCTTCGTTGTCGCATTTTGCCCTTCAAAATGCGCCACACATTCTCTATTGGAGACAGATCGGGACTGCAGGCAGGCCAGTCAAGTACCTGTATCCTCTTCCTCCGCAGCCAGGACTTTGTAATGTGTGCAGAATGTGGTTTTGCATTATCTTGTTGAAATATGCATGGACGTCCCTGGAAAAGATGTCTTCTTGAAGGCAGCATATTGTGCTCCAAAATCTCTATGTACTTGTCAGCATTAATGGTGCCATCAAAGAAGTGCAAGTTACCTTTACCAAGGGCATGACAGACCCTGGCTTTTGGACTTGTTGCTGGTAACCGTCTGGATGATCCTTTTCTTCTCTGGTCCGAAGCACACAGCGTCCATTTCTCCCAAAAAATACCTGAAATACTGATTCATCTGACCACAGTACACGTTTCCACTGTGTGATGGTCCATCCCAGATACCTCTGAGCCCAGAGAAGTCGACAGCGCTTCTGGACACTGTTAACATAGGGCTTCCTTTAGGCACAGTACAGTTTTAACTGGCATTTGTGGATGTAACTACGTATTGTGGTACTTGACAAAGGTTTGCCAAAGTCGTCCTGAGCCCATGTGGTGATATTGCTTATAGATGAATGACGATTCTTGATGCAGTGCCACCTGAGGGATCGGAGAGCACGGTTGTTCAGCTTAGGCTTGCGCCCTTGTCCTTTACGAACTGAAATTCCTCCACATTACTTGAATCTTTTAATTATGTTATGCACTGTTGAAGGTGAAATAAGCAAATGTCTTCCTATATTTCTTTGAGGAACATTGTTTTTAAACATTTAAATAATTTTCTCACGTATTTGTTGGCAAACTGGCGATCCTCAGCCCATCTTTGCTCCTAAAGGACTAGACCTTTCTTGGGTGCTGCTTTTGTACCAAATCATAATTACAATGACACCTAAACAATGACACATAAACACCTGTTGACATCACCTGTTTCAAATCACATAATTATTTAACCAATTTACCTGATTACTAGCCCTAAATTGCTCCTGTTCCAACTGTTGCAACACATTTGTTCCAACAAATGTGTTGCAAGAACCAAAATAGGAATTTTGTTTTTTTTGAAGAAAAAACAATAAAAATCATGAGGAACACATTAAATAATGTGCTGTTGTATTGTCTGCAATGAAATACAAGTCAAAGTAAATTTAGAAATCACTACTTTCTTTTTTTATTTGTGTTTTCCATACTGTCCCAACTTTTTCTGATTTGGGGTTGTATATACTACAATAAGGATGGTGGTGTTACCCTGAGAGGGAGGCAGGTCAGTGACAAAAAATCAAGGGCTATCTGGGACCAGGGTTGGTGAAGAGTGGGTAGAGGTGGCAGAAGGCCAGCAGGAAGCTGTCTGGGTGATTTTTCTATGGCACAGACATCACAATTCTGTATAAAGGTGAGTACATCGGCCAGGAGCAAGAGCCACCACAACCAGTTTTGAAGGAGTTGGGTGGTGGTGGTGATGCCTGGGTGGCCAGAGCTGAGGGAGGTATGGACTAAGCGAATAACTTTCTCCCAAAGACCAGGGGGTACATAGGAGAGATTGGCAGGACAATCGGCTGGAGGCGGGTGTTGGACGTGAGACTGGGTAATCTTGGTCATGAGATCCCACTGGACGGGAGCCAGAATGACTGAGGTAGGAATGATAGATTTAGGGCAGGTTTCCAGGGGGTTGGTGTCAAACTGGCAGGATAAGGCACCTGTTTTGGTATTCTTGGTTTCAGGGCAGTATGTGATTGTGAAATTGAAATGAGTGAAGAATAGAGCCCACCAAGCTTATCTTGGTCCTTGAACGCTACCTTCATGGCGAGAATCATTAAGTCCCTGGTATTTGATACATGGACATAGCCCTCAGTCCTTCTTGTCCACAAAGAAGAAACCTGCGGAGGCTGGTGAGGTGGAGGGACAGATGAAACCCTTGGCTAGCTCTTCTTCAGTGTAGGCTTGCATAGCTTTGGACTCAGGCTCAAAGAGTCAACCCTTGGGTGGAGAGGCACCAGGCAGGAGGTCAATGGCACAGGCGGAGGCTCGGTGAGGGGTTAGCTGAGAGACTTTGGTCTTGCTTTTGGTCTTGAAGGCCTCCTGTAAGTCTGCATACTCAGGTGGTAGGACAGGAGTGCCACAGTGGTCGGCTTTGGTGGAGATAGTTTGAATGGAGGGTGGAACCAGAAGGTGTAGACATTGGGAGAAGCAAGTGGTTCCCCAGCTGATCATCTCTTCAACTTGCCAGGAGATCTGAGGGTTATGTTTCTGGTGCCAAGGCAGTCCTAAAACAACAGGGTTGTGAGGGGAGCGAAAGGAAAAGAGTTGGATAAGTTCATTATGGAGAACCCCAACCTGGAGTTTGACTGGAGCAGTAATGTGTAGGAAGTGCCCAGACCCCAGCAGCCGACCGTCTATCGCCGCCACTGCCAAGGCAGCGTTACAGGGGATAAGAGGCATGCAACTTGACCAGGGATTAATCAATAAAGTTGCCAGCAGTACCTGAATCCAGCAAAGCTTTCGTAATTATCTCAGAGTAAGCAAACTGAATAATAATGGGCAACTCTAAACAGGCAGAATAACCAGACCATGGTAAATCACTCACCCAGGTAGGGTCTTGCTGCTTAGGTGGCTGGCCTGGCCACAGTAGAGGCAGAGATGCTCCATCATGCAACTTTCATGTTCTTTTGGGGTGAAATAGGCTCAGCCAATCTGCATGGGTTCGTGTTAATTCGTGGGGGAGCGATAGTCAGCCGACACCGGGATCGGTCTGGGGGACTTTCAGGAGTTAAGAGTCAAGATTTTTTTATCACATACAAGTTATATAGAAGTTTTCACAAGTTCCTCTGTCTACGACATCAATCATGAGAGCTGATGTTGATGTGCAGCTAGGGCGTGAGCTTGGGCCGACACCTCAGAGGAAAGCTGGATGAGAACTGCTTGATCCATGGGTGGCAAAGTGTGGTGATTAATGACCTCTGGTGGAGTTGGAAGCAGGGTTCACAACATAATAAAGAAATAACTAAAGAATTATCCAGACATCTAATAAAACATTGTCATAATTTATATGAATGACACTGTGTGGATAATATCCTCTTTATTTAGTGTCCAAAGATGAAAGTTTTGGAGGCACTTATAAAGGAACAGAGCCAATGGGGTTGTTGTGGAGCATGAGATCTGTACCAGGAAGTCGAAGTGGACTCAGGTACAGTAATCAAACTAAATTTTATGTTGTATAAATTGCTGTTTTTCAAATCTAGATTTATTTCTCTAAGAAAAATTTACTAAAAATTATTGGACATGTTTTGGGTTTTGCAAAACGATCTAAATCATAAGGAAAACTGTCTGTTGTGTTGTCAGGTCTCTCACATTTATCTTTCGTTATCTTCCTATCCAATCTCTCTGTTCTAGGTTACGTAAAAGGGATGTACTTGCACCAATGGTAGTTCAGATTTCGGTGTACAATGGTCATCTGTCTCAAGGCTTCAGCCAGCAAACAGCACTGACCACCAGTGCCACAGAGCGCTGGTACATAGCACCAGGTGTCCAGAGGGTTGATGTCAGAGAGAGAGGAGTACGAGGAACCTTATTCCTTCCTCCGGGTACACACACAACAAGCACATAAGGCCCTTTCACACTCTTTACTAGCATCTTTTTATTTGAATGAATGAGGAGTAGAATTAGCGGCAAGACAACAGAATGTGTTGACATACTGTAAGAAGTTTACTTTGGTTTCACCAGTTATAACATTCTAAAACAGATAATGCAATTCATTTCTTCATCGAAGGTCACTTTCCCATGTATTCTGAATTGCCCATGTCATTCACACAAACCTCTGTGTAGCTATGTGTTAAAACACTACAGGCTAGTAAAGATAAATAAGAAATAGTTTTTTGTTTTCATGTTTTTTTATTCTGTTATTTGTTCATATGTAAAAAAAGACTTTTAGGCTTGAGCAGCAATGAAAGGTCAGCTCTGATTGGTTAACCCACCAATATACAGTACTGCCTCAATCCTGTCTGCTAGAATAAGGGTTGGCACAGCTCTGTACCCTATGAATGCCATACTGTATCTGAAAACATACTAAGCACATGACTGTAACAATCCTGACCAACAGACGTTAAGTGAATCCAATTTCAGCTTTATAAAGAAATACAGAAAAAAATAACAACATGAAAGAAAAAGAACAACTCACAACACAGAACAAGAATACAGCTGTACCAGCTCTTTATTTTTGTAGATAGAATTAAGGCAATACAGAAGATGTGGTGGATTTGGACAATTAAAAGAAAGGGGAGTTTCAGTGATGCCAATGGTAAACTAACTTTTTACTCATAAATGAGAAAACTATCTTAATTTTACTCAGTGTGCAAGCTCTAATCTGTTCATATGGGCTCAGATAAAATATATGCTGCTTACACAGCAGTGTGGAATAGGTCATAGTTTTAATTTTTTTATTAAATTATAATTAGTTTTAAAAAGTCTACTTTATGTCCAAATTTTAATAGCCTGGAAAACACATCTCTGTGTGTTTTAAGGCCCGGGGCCGTACCCAGGAGTGCTGGACCTGTGGGGAGCAGGTGGTGGTTTAGTTGAGTATCGTTCAGCCCTGTTTGCTTCTCATGGTTTTGCATCACTGGCACTAGAGTACATTGCTTCATCTGAGCTGAGATCGGCAGATGTTGATGCCTCTTACTTTGAGGTAATTCAGAACTTTGGCTTTTCGTCCAGGTTTGGTCTCCAAACCTGCACCAACTTTGATGTGGCATTTTTGATGACTCTACCATTGTTATCATCTGCCTTTGTCACGCATGTGCAAATTTCTTGTAGGAAGCATATCAGATCCTACAGAATCATCCAAAGGTACACAAAGATCGGCTGGCCATGGTTGGACTATCATTTGGAGGTGCAGTCACACTCAATATGGTGGCCTACTCCAACATCATCAAGGTCTTTTTTCCCTATTCAAACATAATTATGTATCTACATTTCAAGTGTAACTTTTTGGAGTTTATTTTCTCTTGTAGCCTCAGTGCTGTGTGTGTATCAATGGAAGCCATGTGAATCCTGCTGATAAACCCATATCTGAAGCCTTTGAGGAGATTTTAAAGTGAGTGGACATTAAATAACTTTATCAATTTACAACCTGACTAAACCTCTGGTCAAGGTCATGTAGATGACATGACACTACGTGTGCCTCATAGCGAATGCTCTAGACATCATAACCTTCCAATGTGTAGAGTAGGATGCCTTTTAATCCCCTAAAATGGTGGAGTGGGCCCTGGGTCCAAGGTCGCTGCCAGTGGTGGCCTTTCCTCCACTTCCAGATAAGATTTTCCATTGGGCACCCATTGTGAATAACTCATATGGACTCACTCACTCACTCACTGGGAGTACTCAAATGATAAACTAGAAAAACTCTGCTGTGGAAGACAGGGTTTCTCAACTGGGGGAACTGGCTGCTCTGCCTGGCTTGTTTCCGAGGAGTGCTAAGACAGAGGAAAAAGTTGTAAAGCCTTCACCACTCTGGGGTGACGTACGTGCCATTGCCTCAGAGAAGGGTATGGTGTTGTGCCAGCTATACACCCTGCCAGTTACCCGACATCACCCAACACAGGCTGACACTGGCTCTATGCAAAAACCTTGTAAATGTATTAGGTGTAGCCCAACCCTCAGCTATACAAGTGTCTGTCTTAAAGATACCACTGGCTAGCTGAAAGCAGTCCTCTGTGTTGTGCTGTATATCCAGCAGCTGAGCTCAAAATGATGATGTTTTTTTCTCAAAGGAATGTCGCAAGTTATGGCTCTGAGGAGCAAAAGCTGAATGAATGGTTCACTCCTTTTAAACCTGTATGCACTGTGTGGAGAATGGCATGCAAATTCCATTCGCCAATTTTTGATTGGATTTCATACATTAAGATCAGAGATGATAGGCTCTCAAGAACAGACCCCTAATGTCATGTCACGTTGTCGACACAATGTCAGTTGAGTGACAGAAACTAGGCACACAGATTCATGACATTAGGCAGCTGGTGTAAGGTTAACACTGTTTTTTGATACATTATAAAACAACAAAACATCATTTGGTGATGACACTCAGGATCCGCTCCTTGCTTCTCCCTATGATCTGACCTCTGTTCCTCCCCCTTTTTGTTTCCTATTCCCTCCTCCCTTCCTCCAGATTCAGATCACTTAAGTCTACTAGATATTTGTAATAACATGTATAACATATGTTGTGATGCCATTGTGTTTTCATCCTACATACATTTATTATCACATTTAACTGTTGCTATCACAGCCCTCATATTGACCTCATCAATAGTTTAAGGCTGTTGTGAAAAAAGTATGTTCTGTCTCTTTTAAATGATGCATAAAGTCATGAAGCATATACTGCACTACTTCAAATCACCCACAATCCTTTGCACACATTTACAAAACATCACAAGAATTGAATCAGCACCTACTTTGCCCAATTTCATTACAAAATGTAAGACAAATGTTCTCAGAAATAAAGGCATTTATAAATCCTGTTATTTGGTTGTAAACCAAAATGCTAAACAGCCCTGGGCAGGAGTGGAAACTGATGCTATTATGTTGCCATGCACAGTTTCTAAACTGTCTCATTCTAGCATTTAATGTTGAGGAGGAGTGTGATCTATAAAGCTTAAAAAGTCTGGTCTAGGAACGATGCAGGGCATTATTTCTCCCCAAAAGTAAATCAATAAACAAAGTGCTAAACAAACAAACTAACAAAATGTTAATTGTAGGAATTTAAGTAAGATGCGTTTGAATGAGGACAACCAGTTAATTCACAGAGACTTTATCTTGCCGATTCCCTCCGACATGACTCTCAAAGTGGATGTGAGTACAATGTCAGCATTGATTTGTTCATATATAATCCTTTGCTTGTCAGTTATATTCTTATCTAATGTAAATTGTCTGTTTGTTACAATGTACACAGGTTGGGAGAATAAAGTGTCCACTTCTGTTGGTGACTGCTGATGATGATCAGAGCTGGCCTTCTGTTGAATCGGCTGATGATGTAAGTCATAATTATAGTTATGTAGCGTCTGTCAGTGAAAAACATTGAAATAATCTTTGAATGAATGCGATGTTTTACCATGGTTTTATTAAACACCCAAACAAGTAGCTAACGTCTTTACTCGTAGTGAAAAACAAACATCTAGCCCAGCTGAGCCCTTGACAGTTCTCATGATTTAAACTCTTATGGGGTCCTCAAACCTCTAACCCACCTCCCCCCCAACCCTCTAGATTACTATTGGAGCTTGACAGTGTGTATGATACTGATCACAGCGGTGAGCATATTACTAACATCAACTTTAAAAGGTGTAACTTAATAATTATTTACCACTCTATTTAATTGTTGGTGCTCTAGATTAGTAATTGTAAAACTGTTTTGTTCTTCATTATTGAAGAATTCATGATCTAAAAAATACTGGATCCTTAATGTTTATCATTTAAACTCAGATGAAGCTGATGATGGAGAAAGCTGGAAATCTGCACTTGCTGAAAGTCCTGATGTATCCTGGTGCTGGTCATCTGATTGAACCTCCTTATACACCTCACACCCGTGCAAGTAACTTCTTCTCGCATGGCCGTGAGAAATGTACGCGTGCTTGATCTGCTGTCCTTTGTTGTTGTTTTTTTTTTGTTTGTGTTGTTCATATAATGTTAATAAATGTGCCTTCTACAGTGGCAATTTATATATTTAGACCGAACCATTGTGAACAATGCAAGTTGACCTCTGTATGTGTGTTGTTTCAGATGTCATGCTGTGGGGTGGACAGACCAAACCGCACGCATATGCACAAGATGATGCATGGAGAAACATTTTAGCATTTTTCTGGCAGCACCTGAATTTCATTTCGAATGATGTAATCAAGGCCAGACTTTAGTTCTGTCTTTATAACTGTAATAAATGTAAAAAGGGGATTAATATTGAGTTTTGTTCACAAATAAAGCATTCTCCACCACAGATGTAATTATTTATAAACAAGTTCAGTCAAAATGTTTTTGTTAATAGATCTACTCTCCACCATTGCCTATGTAAGGAAACAAATTATTCCAAATATTAATAATTGATTAGGAACAATTGATGATTTGGGGAAATTTTAATGAATGTAATACATTGATTTAACACTCTAATAGAGCATGTAGCGAAGATCAGCAGGATTAGGGACAGATTATGAACATGAGCCACCAAACATCATGTGATACAAACAAGACTGTATTAACTACACTAAACATATACTACTCTAACACACAGAAACACACCATACACATACGGTTTGGCATTAAAAGAAGTTAAAGAGTAAAGATTAAAGTATAAGATTATTGGAAATTCAGCAGATCTACAGCCTGAATGAACCATCAGCATCTTAATTCATACACACCTCAGTGAAAGGGCTAATGATAGTTAATTCCTTAATTACTAAACCCAAGTATGATACCTGCATGTCTTGCCCATTGAAGGAAAGTGTCTTAAGGAAGGAACAAGCTTAGAGGTCTGCTGCAAACTTCTAGCTCAGCATTCTTATCCTGTTGAGAGTCCGTAAAGGACTGTAGAAAATGACCAGAAGATGGCCAGCTGAAAGGCGAAGAGACGAGAGAGAAAAGACGAAAGACCAGAAACAAAAGACCACTTGTTTCCTTGGACACTGGTCTTTTAAACTGGTGTTGATGTCACACCCTGAAGAGTTGTGTGATCCAATCAGAGGTTGTCTTCTCGAAGGTAAAGTCTACTCTCTTTATCTTCCAACATGCTGTTTTGCGTATGGAATTTGATTGGATGTCAAGATGGAAATCTTCCGAAGTTTTATAATATTAATATCAACCAAAGTTATCAAAATGTTATTAACACTAATGTTCAGGATATGAAAAATGCAATTTATAGATACTAATCACAGATACATGTGATCTTAATTAATACGTTGACTCGAAAACATTTAAATGTGCACTTAGCATTAGTATATATAAACATAACATATATAAAAGACATATAGCATAGGGAATGCTGGGTACATGTGTTTATGCATTTCTGTTATGCATTCTTAAGTGAATATGTTCACAAGTAAAAATGGTTCTGTATTTTTAATTCATTCAGTCTGAAAAAACATGAAAAAAACTGAAAACCACAAATCAGTGCAAGAAAATTTACATTTATGCATTTGGCAGACGCTTTTATCCAAAGCGACTTACAGTGCATTGAAGTTATACATTTTCTTAGTACATGTACTCCCTGGGAATCAAACCCACAACCTCTTGCGCTGCTAACGCAATGCTCTACCACTGAGCTACAGGAGAACCCTGTATACCCCTAAATATTAACAGTATATAAAACTGCACTCTTAACTGCAGTATATAAACAGAAATTCAGTTTAGTAAACCCATGTCTGTAACTCTTGGCTTTATGCTTATGTATTTCTTCTTACATGATAAGCATAAACCATAAAAATGCCCTCATAAAAGCAACAATACTATTTTTACTATTTTTGTAAGTGTAAATGTAATTAGATTAGATTTGTAAATATATCTCACTTCCATGAAAACATTCTCCCTAACAAATATTGGAATTTTTTAGTGTAAGCTTCAACATCTTCATGCACAAAACAATGCACTGGAACAACTTACAAATATGGTTTTTCAAAACCATATGATGCTTGTAAATGAAAAGGTCTGAACACAGGAATATCCTTGACTGTTAACAGATCAAAAACACAAAACCAACTGTTTCAAAGTCCTTTGTCACTAAAACATTTTGGTCATTTATTAGAACAATTTCAAGAATTTTACTGAAAAGTGGTAGGTCGTTCTCTATTTTAGTGCAAACCAGTAGGTCATGATGATATTCAGTTCCAGAATGTCTTAACCATGATGCTACTGTAATGTGAAGTTCAGATTTCAAATTCAATTTTTTCCTAGGATAGTATGCATGAATAGGTTTCAGGTGCCGGATAAGATCATTAACATCTGAATGTACCGGTTTGCAGACAAAACTGCGAAACATCTAAATGCAGCAGAACTAGTTCAAAAGTTTAGCTTGTAGGTCTTTAACTCTAGGGGTTTCACATCTTGTCACATCTTCAATCTTATAGATTGTTGTCTGGATGAAGATATACATAGCACTGAAGCAATGAATGTATGACACACTACAGACAAAGTATGCTTAAAAAAGTTCATTAAAAGCAGCAAGGGAAGACTTTGCCTGACATGGAATGAGTTTTCCATCCAGCACGATGTGGAATCACGGATGGCATTCTTCGCTGAGCCAACTGCAAGTAGATGTGGTTGAAAAACTTCAGTCTTCTCAATGTGTTCAGTATGACTGCAGCAAGACTAAAACAATAGAAAATAAATTAGAAAACACATAACCCAATACATGTTTCATAGCTCACTAATGTTTCCATGCAGACCTTGTGAAACTGCACAATATAGTCCATTGCCTCCCTGATGCTTATCTTTGTGGTTAGCTGAAGGTGGCAGAACGTAGGCCAGGAGTAAAATAGTGAACATGTCACTGTCCCATCCTGCAAAATAGCAGGTGGATTAACAGAAGTCATCACATTGCAAGTAGCAGACAACATATGAACATCTTTACAAGAAACCTCACCATGCCATTCAGAATCCTTGTCTTGTTTGTTACTCTGGGCAGCTGTAAGCAGGCTGATCAGATGCAAGGTGAAAGTAGAGTTTTTGCTTCTGCAATGATCTTGGGCTTTAGACCTTTAGTACCATTGTTCAAGAAGTCTTGAAGCTGTTTCTGTTCCAAATTTGATGTCAAAATCTTGAAGTACCTGCAAATATTGTGAATCAGCATAACAGAATAATCTTAGATTATCATTATTAATAATCTATATCAAATGTATATTTATTTAGCAAATAAATCTATACAGATTTGAGCATTTTACTGGAAGGCTCAAAATCATAGCAGCGATGAATGAATTTATTAATTTTGAATTCTGAACTGACAGGAGATTGAGAGAGTGAGAGGTTGACTGTATGCCCGCCCACAGAGACAACTGATTGGTCTATTTAGCACATATGAGACCAATCATCAGAGGATGCTCATCCTGTTGCAATTCAAAATGTACTATAGTTGCATCTCATTGTGCAGCCTTCGAAATGAGACGCGGCTTACATCACTACATGTCCCTCTCGCTCACTGGCACGATTTCCGGGATATTATATCTAATTAGTGGGCATCAGGGAGCCACTACAGGTGACTTCCAGAACTTCTGGGCGAGGTGGTTGGGCAGTTGGTGCTATCTCCCTGAAATGAGTTTTTGCGGGGTGGGATGTCTACAATTAATTAAAACACAAACGTACAATTGAACTGCGCTCTGCTCTGCTGCTTACCAACTGAAAAGAGCCATTAAGGATTTTGGGAAATACACTACTTATAGAGTTTAACACTGAGTTTAAAAGTTTTAACACTGGCCAAAACCAAAAAATTTACACCTCAGATTTAACACCAGTAAATTTGCTGTGCAGTATATTTATATATTTATTTCATTTCACAACTGAGATAGGTATGACTCTTTGCATGCAATAACAGGTATTTCTGATGCACATCCATTTATTCAAATTGCAAATGTGTTGTAGTTATCAGCTTGGTCAACTTTATATTCATAACCAATTACAATCTTAGTATCCAAATTGGTTTACTAATATACATATAATGAAGAATAGAATTTGCAGTAATACCATGTATTCTGTATTCTGGGTTGTTCATGTTTCATAATTTTCCTGTTTTCTTTGTTTTATTTATATTGTATGTAAAGACCCTGAAAATGTTAGCAGTAGCACTTTCTTCATTTCATTTGCTACAGTTGTTACCAGCGGGAGCCATCTCCTGAGTACTAACGCTAGTTTGAACTACGTTTCCCATAATGCCTCACACCTGGGTTTGACCACCCAGGTTTCTTGATCATTTTGGTTTCCTGATCATTTCCTGTTTGTCACATGAACCTCATTAACTCTGTGTATATAAATCCCCTGGCTTGCACATGCTCACTGCGAAGACTTGTTTTGCCTTGGCGACAATTCTGAGCGGTTTCTATTGTTTGTTGGATTACTTGTTACCGTTTGGACTGTTTATTGGATTATTGGATTGTTTGCTGCCTGCCCTGATTTTTGGACTGTTTACCTGGTTTTTGGATTCCTTGCTGCCTGCCCTGATTCACGGACTGCCTTATGTTTATGTTTGCTTGCTGCCTGCCCCGACCCATGTCTGGATTACGTTTACTCTTCTGCCTTGTCTCCGTTATACCTGTCTGCTATTGTTTGACCCTGTCTGCCTGGTTTATGAATAAAAGTCTGCAGATGGATCCTCATGTGTGTGCCTCCTCGTTACAGAAGACTTCGCCAAACAGCGATCCAGCAGCGGTGTCCCATCTGACCACAGAGGTAGCTAATCAAGCCGCCCAACTAGCTGCCCAGCAGCGACAGTTGACCCATTTGACCTTTGACCACGCTGACTGAGGAATTAGTACAGACACTTCGAGGCACCTGTGCTACCCCCAGTTCCAGTACACCTCGTCTCATTGCTCACTGCTCATTGGGAGAGCTCTGGACTGGGTTACTGCCATATGGAGGGTGGACAGCACAAGTTTTCCCATGTTTGAGACTTTCCTACAGCAATTCCAGGAGGTATTTGATCACCCAGCCGAAGGAAGGAATCCCGGTGAACAACTACTGCTACTGAGTCAAGGTAACCAAACTGTTGTTGATTACGCTCTCCGGTTTCGCACCTTATCTGCTCAGACAGACTGGACCGAGAATACATTAAAATTGCTCTTCCGGAAAGGATTGAATCAAGAATTACAGTCTGAGCTGGCCTGTCGGGACGAGGGAAGAAATTTGAGAGAACTTATTGAACTCACCATTCAATTGGATCATCTTATATGCTCGCGATGCTCTAACTACTCCACTCCACGCTGTCAGTCCAGAGCACCCGAACCACCCAAACCCATGCAGCTAGGGTTCACTCGACTAACCCCATCTGAGAGAGAGCTCCGGATGCGGCACTGACTATGCCTCTATTGTGGAGAACCAGGTCACATTAAAACGTTGTGCCCAAAACGTCCTGCTCATGATCCTAACTTGGTGAGTACTGTGTCAGTAAAACCTCCCTCACCTTCAATTATAAGAGTTCCAGTTACGGTAACCTCAGCTAACCAAAGTATTTCTGTCCAGGCCTTGATTGATTCCGGGGCGGCTGGAAATTTAATTTCCCAAGAGTTTGTGAAACAGTACCAGATCAAACTAACTCCTTGTACTTACCATTTAGCGGTGGAAGCACTAGATGGTCGACCCTTAGGAAGGGGTGGAATTGGACAAACCACTGATGAACTAAACCTTCAGGTTGGTGCCATTCATTCTGAGCAACTCCACTTCTATGTCATAACCTCACCTAAATATCCTTTGATCCTTGGACTGCCTTGGTTACAATCTCACAACCCAGTTATCACCTCATTGCATAAACCATCGTCTAACTAAGATTACTCCACAAGTCTCTTCTCCAGTGCCCCAGGAGGAACAACTTGAGCATCAAACAAGTTTGCCATCCGAATATAATGACCTACGAGAGGCCTTCAGTGAGAAGGGAGCTTCCCGACTCCCTCCACACCGAGCCACAGGCTGTGCCATCGATCTCATCCCAGGAGCCGTATTACCTAAAGGTAAAATCTTCCCATTATCACAGCCAGAATCTGAAGCCATGAGAGATTATATCCAGTAAGAGTTAGGAAAGGGGTTCATCAGGCCTTCCAACTTACCAGTAGCCGTGGGTTTTTTTCGTGAAGAAGAAGGACGGTGGCTTACGACCCTGCATAGATTACCGAGGTCTCAACGACATTACTGTGAAGTTTTATTACCCTCTTCCCCTAGTTCCTTCGGCCCTAGAGCAGTTATGTTGGGCAAAGTACTACACGAAGCTGGATCTTTGTAGCGCCTATAACCTGATCTGTATACGAGAAGGGGATGAATGGAAAACTGCATTTTCTACTAAAAGTGGACACTATGAATATTTAGTCATGCCTTTCGGCCTAGCAAACAGTCCCTCAGTATTTCAGTCCTACAAGAATGACGTTTTCAGAGACATGCTTGACAGATGGGTGATCATTTACATCAACGACATTCTCATTTATTCAGATATGTTAGATGAACATATTGAGCATGTAAGGGCAGTGTTAAAACATCTGATTCAGAACCAGTTGTATGCCAAGGAAGAAAAATTCGAGTTTCACTGCACTAGCACATCCTTTTTGGGTTACATAATTAGTCAAGAAGGGGTGGCCATGGATGAAAGGAAGGTGAGAGCAGTTACAGAATGGCCACGCCCTCAAACGATCAAGGAACTGCAACACTTTTTAGGATTCACCAACTTTTATCGAAGGTTTATGAGAGGATTCAGTTCTGTGGCAGCACCTCTAACAGCCCTCACAAAGAACAAGAAGTCACGTCTATCCTGGACCCCCGAAGCGCTGGCTGCTTTCGATGAATTAAAGACCCGTTTTACCACTGCACCCATTCTCCGGCACCCTGACCTAGACCAACCGTTCATTGTGGAGGTGGACGCTTCAAACACTAGAGTAGGGGCAGTCCTCTCGCAACATCAAGGCACTCTATCTAAAATGTTTGCCTGTGCTTTCTTTTCCAGAAAACTCTCTGCAGCCGAATGGAACTATGATGTGGGGAATAGGGAGTTACTGGCAATCAAGTTGGCTCTTGAGGAATGGCGGCATTGGCTAGAGGGCGCAGCTCATCCCTTCACCGTCTTAACTGACCACAAGAACCTTGAGTATCTGCGAACAGCTAAGCGGTTACACCCCCAACAGGCAAGATGGTCTTTGTTCTTTACGCGTTTCCATTTTACTGTCACCTACCGACCTGGCACAAAGAATGTTAAAGCAGATGCCCTATCCTGTCAAACAGAGGAGGTCGCCAACCTCACTAATAATGAGAATATACTTCCCAAGAACCTACTTCTAGCTTCGGTGCAGTGGGATATAATTACCAAGATTAATCTGATAAATGCTGAGGTTACCCCACCACTAGGTTCCCCACCAGAGAATCTAACGTTTGTTCCCGAAACCCACCATCAGTGCCTAACCTCTCAAGTTCATGAGTCCCCTAGCTCCGGTCATCCTGGAATAACGGCCACTATTCATTTACTCCAGAACCGGTTTTGGTGGCCAACCTTAGCCTCAGACACAGTCACTTACATGAAGAACTGTACCACCTTTCAAACCTCCAAAACTCCCAGGCAGTTACCGGCTGGTTTGTTACAACCCTTACCTACCCCTCGCCATCCCTGGTCACACACATCCATAGACTTCATTACAGACTTACCCAATTCTTCTGGAAATACCACCATACTCACTATAATTGATTGTTTCTCCAAGGCTTGCCACTTAGTACCACTCCCCAAATTACCCTCTGCTTTTGAAACCGCTCATAAATCAATTTCGAGTTGCTCATAATACTTGATATTCAGGCTCTACGGATTACCCGAGGACATTGTCTCAGACTGAGGTCCCCAATTCACGTCACATGTCTGGTCATAATTATTCAAAGGTTTAAATGTTAACACAAGTCTAACCTCGGGTTACCATCCATAATCCAATGGGCAAACAGAGCGGTTAAATCAAGAGATTATTCGTTTTCTAAGATCCTACTGTCATCAGAATCAGAACGACTGGAGCCGCTACTTAATGTGGGCGGAATATGCACAGAACTCTTTGGTCAAGCCTGCTATGGGGATGACACCTTTTAAATGTATCCTGGGCTACCAGCCACCTCTGTTCTCCTGGTCTGGAGAACCCACGGACCTACCATCAGTTACTGAATGGCTACAATGCAGTGAAGAGGTTTGGGACCGAGCACATACCCATCTCCAACACGCCGTGAGACGTCAGACCCAGCAGGCTAACCGACACCGGCATCCGGGCCCTGTCTTCTCTCCAGGCCAATGGGTATAGCTTTCCACCAGAGACCTACGCATTAAACTCCCCTGCAAGAAGCTCAACCCCAGGTATGTAGGCCCTTTCAAAATTATTAGACTATTATTAAATCACTCCAGTTTCATTTCGTTTGCAACTTCCTAGTAATTATCGCATTTCTCCCACGTTTCATGTGTCACTTCTTAAACCTGCTGGTGGGCCGGTTGGAGAATCCGAGGTGGGACCCCCGGGTCCGAGACCCCCATCCCCCCCCATCATGATAGATGGCGAGGAGGCATACCGGGTCCGAGAGCTACTTGACTCTAGGCGTCGGGGCCGCGTTATCCAGTACTTGGCTGACTGGGAGGGGTACAGTCCGGAGAAACGTTCCTGGGTGGATGCTGCGGATATTCTGGATCCCACCCTTACTGAGGAATTCCACAGGACGCATCCTGGAAAACCGGCCCCTCAACCTCATGGAAGACCCCGACGTCATCTTCCTCCTCGCATCAGGAGCCCTTTGAAGGGGGGGGGGGTGGACTCTGTTACAGAGGAGGTGGAGCAGTCACTGAATGGCTACAACGCAGTGAAGAGGTTTGGGACCCATCGCATACCCATCGCATACCCATCGCATACCCATCGCATACCCATCGCATACCCATCGCATACCCATCGCATACCCATCGCATACCCATTAATGTGTTCCTCAAAAGAATTCAAGTAGATTAAGATGTCATCAGTATAAACTATAATGTTAAATGTAGTTTTAAATGTGAAAGGTTTGCATTTATGTATACTTCACGGTGAAAAACAGTAAAAAGATATTTCAGAATTAGCTGTGTAACATTTTACATTTGGTGAAAGTACTTATGTTTCTTCTTTGTTTTATAAGTTATGTATAGTAGATGTTTTGTTACATGTTGTTTAATGAATGTTTAAAGCATTAGTTTAGTGTCACCTTTTTCACCATGATGGGGTTTCAAATTTGTGTGTATCTTTTTGTGAAGATGTATTGTGACGTGTTATCCTGTGTGCATTTTCACTTTCATTCTTACTGTGCTTGCAAAACCTTACATCTGAATCTTAAGAAATGAGACCTTTGTCTCTTTAATCACTATGTTAGGGTGATACCTAAATGATAAGAGGTATCTGAATGAGGAACATAATGTATTTGGAGTTTTCAAACAAATACAATCTGATGGTATTATCACTAGAGTAACAAACACAGATACAGAATATCAGAAACAGAAACAACCTTTCAGCAGCACGTTTTACATTTTCACTTTCTTTCTTACAGTTGGTGTGATACACTATAAATTCAGTTGGATGGAAACAAGTTCACACTGCATTGAGGTTAAACTTAAATTTTGGCAGTCAAAATAAGGATTTTTATTTCATAGAATTTTCATCTATTCCTAGAATTAGATCTTTGTATTTTTTTTCTCTTTTGTAAAGAGAATGGACAGTACAAGTAAATCTCAAGGCTTGCTTTCTTTTTTCTCGAATTCTGGCTCAGATAAAAGTCCTGATGAAAGCAACAGTGGTACATCAAGAAACGAAAAGTAAGAAAAATCATTTTCATTATTGTTTTACTAATGTTAACTGCTTTGCTGTGTTTATTTTAAATGTTTATACTTTTTTTGTGTATTCCTTTATGCTCTTGAAAATATTAATCAAATACAAAATCCTAAACCATTTTTTATGATCTTTACAGTATGAAAATGAAGGGAGTGGTTTATGATCATTTGGAGGAGAGAGTACGTCCATACATTGATCTTATTGACGCACTACGGTCAGTTGGCATTCAGAATGACCTGGCACTACCAACTATTGTAGTAATTGGAGACCAGAGTTCTGGAAAAAGTTCTGTTTTGGAAGCACTGTCTGGAGTTGCACTGCCTAGAGGGAGTGGTAAGAACAGTTTATCTCTCTCATATGCAAAGTAAGATATATGTGAACAGCATAAATGCTAATAAAAAGTGCTGTATTTCTTTAGTCAGGAACCTACATTATATTTATTTATGCAGTTTATTTTTCACATAACTCCCAATTAGAATCTGATTTCTATGCTAAAAGTGTAATTGATTTTAAAGGAATTGTCACCAGATGCCCACTAGAGCTGAAGTTGCGGAGGGTAAGGAGTGGAATCAACTGGAAGGCAATTATATCTTACCGTGACAAGACATTTGAAATTGAGAATCCATCAGTAGTTGAACAACGCATTGCAGATGGTTAGTAGAATTTGAAAATGTCTTTGTTTATACACACATAAAATGGACTAAAACAAGAGTATGGGTATGTCTTTGTCTGAACTAACATGTGATTATTTATTAGTGGTCCAAGCATGTAGTTCTTGGAACCCTATTGTTTTTGTAAGGATTTTCTTTTTATTTATTTATTAATCTTTTCTTCTTTAATACTGTCTGGACGTCAAAGACTATAAGTTGTTGGGAGACCAAAATCGGTGGCGTGTCAGAAATACCTCCTGCTTGAGCTAAGGGCAGCTAAT
Source organism: Chromobotia macracanthus (assembly GCA_036877525.1). Taxonomy (NCBI): domain Eukaryota; kingdom Metazoa; phylum Chordata; class Actinopteri; order Cypriniformes; family Botiidae; genus Chromobotia; species Chromobotia macracanthus. The sequence continues at coordinate 9,964,130 of JAZGTH010000012.1, read as the reverse complement.
TTAAGCTAATTAATGAGCTAATTTAGATTTTAATTAATATCTCCGCAACCATGTAGGCTAGAATCAAAATTGTCAGAAAAATGTACTTTTTCAAAAACCTACAAGGCCATTTTCTGATTTGCTCGAAACTTGGAATACATTATCTAGAGGCTCTCGTGGCAAAAAGATATCAAACGTTTTTCATTGGTTAGGCCATTTAGCAGGAAATTGGCCACACGTTGGCGAATTTTACATTTGTGACTTGTGCTGGCAAAATAAGTCAAAATGAGCAAATTTGCAAAAATTTGTTCTTATTTTCTCATTCTCCATTTAAAAAAAAACATAAAATGATGTATGAAAAACCAGTCATCGAGAAGAGAGCAGATTAAAAGGTTTCTCCTCATCTGACCAATTTAGTTTTTCAAACTCGTTTCAGCCAGTTCATCTGATACTTGACATGCATCATCCTTAGACCCTCATGACAAAAAGTTGTCAAAATAATGTTGATGGGTTTGATTCGTGTTTTGTTTATTTTTTTTATATTTGTCGGGTATGCCCATCATGACTACAATGCCTACACAAAGGTTTGTGTACACAAGTTCAGGTTCACAAACCTTTTCCTATGTGGAAAACAGAACATTCTAACCTAACATTTTAACCACCACCAAAAGGGAACCATTTTTGTTTTGGGGGGTGGCCAGCAAATTTTTAATGAGCAACCATTTCAACTCCCAGATGAAGGCTGTAGTTCCTTATTTTGTCCACTAGAGGGACAGTAACAGGACTAGACAGTAACAGGATAAAAAAAACATATACACACAGGCACCTGTACGAAACTACATAAGTGTATTGGGGTCTTGTTGACCCAAACAACCTTCACACTGACACTCATTAGCTCCGCCCAACAGAAAGTCTGCCATTTTGGATTTTCTGAAAAGTGCATGCTCTTTTAAATACATGTGATTGTCACCAAACAAGGCATTTAAGATTAAAAATTGCCGAATGGTGTTGCCATGGCGAGATGGCAAAATTATGGCAAAAAATGGGAAACAGGATGTTTTTAATATCTACGCCCCTTTTGACTAAAGAAACAGGGTTAGTTTTACCTAAACCAAACTTGGTGCATGTGTTGTTCTCATCAAGCCTGACAACTTTCAAAATTACATTCATTAGCTCTTTCCAACAAATCTGACAATTCTAGGCTCTGAATTTTTACTTCTAGGGGATTTATGGGATTGTCACCAAATTTACTAAATATTATGCCAAGACATTAAAGAGACCTTTTAAATTTACCCAAGTCGCTTTATACATGGACAGAAAAAGAAGACATATTGAAAACGATAACTGTGAAATTGTCATTGTTTTTATCTCAAACTGTGTTGTCATAGCTAGGCAATCAATTTATGGCAATAAATGGAACAGGGGGTGTCTCATATCTTTTGCATACATTGAGTGATTTACATTAAACTTGAGAAGTATGTTTGATGTTGTGGGCTGATCACAATGGGGCTTTTGAGCCCCTTAACATGCTCAAAAACTCTTGAAACTTCTCTTGAAATCTTGCACAAATGTCAGAGATATCCGCCATTAAGCCTGGGGAAAGACTGGCACATGAGCGGGGAAGGGAGGCTTGATAGTGCCCCCTGGTATGAGGCACAAAAGGATGGTGCCTATATATCATACGTACATGTAAGCACCTGTACGAAACCTGGTATGTGTATTGGTCTTGTCAACCTGAGCAGCTTTCGTACAGATGAGGAACCTTGTGTGTGCTGCAGAGTTTAGCTCCAACCCTAATCAAACATGCCTGAGCCAGGTAATCAGGATTACTAGATGGCTACAGGAAGGTGAGTTTTATCATGGTTGGAGCTAAACTTTGTAGGACACTGGCCCTGCAGGAATAAGGTTTCCCTGTGCATGTTTTTATTGGTGCTCAGTACTGAAAAACACTCCCTTTCGAGGGAATTTGACGCTCGGTAAGCTTGACGTCATGGGGATAGCACTTCAGGTGCGCCCGAATCTGAATACATGTAAAAGCAGGCCTATTTATAGGCAAGTTCAAGGTCAAGTGATGTAGCATTGCGTGCCACAAAGCCTTTAAAAAGTGCCTGTCATCAGCTGTTTGTCTTCAGAAAGCTCTTTAGTCTGTGTGTAGCCAGGCAAAGTGAGGGGAAAAAAGAGATAGATTGGGAAGAAGTTTGAATCGTTTTCTAAAAACTTTAGAAAGTGCATACCACCTTGCTCAGACTATATCAGCCCATCACTGCAGGTGACACACATCATATGTGTTCATACCTGGCTCTCTGGGAACGGAGAGCCAGGTGGGAATGTTCTTGATGTTCCCACAATCTTGACGGGGGCCGGGCAGCTGCAACCCGTGGGGCGGGTCCCGCTTCTGCCAAGGCAGAGAGGAGACTTCACAGGCCCGCCTTTTTTCTTGTGCTCTCCACCAAATCGGATGAGCACACGACAGCTTCAGAAGCCTGCTCTGAGGTTTCTTCTGAGCTGGAGGATGAGCTCATGCTGGCAGTATCAGATGACGATCTGACTGCCAGCAGCCAGATGGGTGCTGAGGCAGACCAGCTTCTTTCTGCCGCATATGAGGAGTTGTTTGAGGTTGTTTCTCATGCTGTCAAGAAACTGAGCCTTGACCCATTCTATGGCTGCCCTGGTAGCTACAGAGAGCTACCAGGGCAGCCAGGGCAGCCACAGACGCAGGGCAGCGTCTGTGGCTTAACCTGTCGGGCATTTGTGACAGAGATAAAGCCTTCCTTTTCAACACCCCGTTTGATCCTCAAGGTCTGTTTGGCGATGCAGTGAGCTCTGTCGTCAAAAGATGCTGGGAGGCTAAAAAGCAATCAGAGTTCAAGGAGCTCTGGTCAGGTCATTACAGCGTCAAGTTGTCCATCCATCTCGACTTCTTCCAAGACCTCGGCTGCTTATAGGCAGCAGCAGAAGGCCAGCGTGGCTGCTCGAGCTCCCCCTCAGAGATCTAAAGTGACTGGGCAGCCTACACAGGCCTTACAGCCAAAGAGGAGGTTTGATCTGAGGACTGTGATCTTCTTGAAGGCTAAGAAGAAGAAATCCTGACACCAGAAACAGCCTACTGTGGGCCAGCCCCACCAAAGGGGGTCCTGTGCACAGCTTCCTACTGTGCCAAACCCCTCTTGGAGCCCCCAGTGGGGACTTCAACTTTCCCTGCCACCTTAGGTGTTTCGGGGGGTAGAAGCACCCAATGGTTTATCTGTCCAGACTTTTCTTGCCAGTCCTTTGTTTCAGGAGACTGGTAAGATAGACAGGATGGTACCTCTCTCTGACTTCCTGGCAGCATGGAAGCTTCTGCCCAGTTTGTCCCCATGGGTGTTAAGAACAATAGAGAGAGGATGCAGAATCCAATTTGCCTCTCGTCCTCCTCGTGGTAGAAGAGCAGCATGTAGTGTTGGCCGTGGAACTAGCGGCTCTTGGCGAAAGAGACCATAGAACATGTTCCCCTGCACTTGAGAGATCTAGGCTACTTCATAGTTCCGATACTTTATAGTTCCCAAAAAGGTTGGGGATTGCATCCCATTCTGGATCTGCCCCACTTCAATCGGTCTCTGAGGAGCCACAGGTTCAAGGTGTTAACGCTTAAACAAATCGTGTGTCAAATCCTGCCCAAGGACTGGTTTGTCACAACAGATCTACAGGACGCATATTTTCACATCGAGATTTTGCCAGAACACAGGAACTTTCTCAGGTTTGCTTTTGGGGCGAAGCCTACCAGTATTGAGTATTTCCTTCTGGCTTAGATCTATCGCCCTGCACCTTCACAAAATGCGTGGATGCAGCCCTGTCTCTTTTGAGATTTCAGGGGATCCGCATTCTGAACTACATAGACAACTGGCTTCTTATGGCCAGCTCTCAAGAGTTAGCTACACAGCATCGAGATGTGCACGTGTGGAGTCCATCCTTTCTGCTGTGGGCATCGTTCGGTTAGGCTGCCATTTGACAGTCTTCCAAAGTCAGACGCTGTTAGGTCGCAACCGAGGTAATGCGGTCACAAAACGGCGCCTATCTCACTGGATCACAGATGTTATTACCCTGGCCTATGAGGCCTGTAACCTTGTGTCATTGGGCATTAAAGCCCATTCTACCAGGGGTGTAGCATCATCTAAGGCTCTGTGTAGGGTAGCGTCCCTAAGTGATGTTTGTGCTGCGGCAGGCTGGTCCTCTCTGCACACTGACGTAGCGTCGCGTTCCCTCGAAAGGGAACTTCTTAAGAGGAAGTGGTCAGTCCCAGGTAAGAAGCATTATAGGAATTGTAGTCCAATTGGAGCTGAACACAGATTAGTATTCCGATGAAGGTTCCGGTGATGGAGGCGGTGAAGCAGAGACCTCCTCTGTAACACTATGTATGGTCCCTGCTCCCTTAGTTAGTTTCCCTCATGGATAGATTTATCTATGCTACTCCCCTGTAGAAGGTGTGGCAGGCTAGCAACAGGGAATTTTATTGTTCTGAGCCAGTTACCTTAAAGGCTGTGTCTGGCTTATGAAGCTGATACAGCCAGAACTTTGATCCCTGCACTGGTCATTTAGCTAAGGTAGTAGCCCGAGGGAATCTTTCTTGTCATTAATAGTTGCAGTGCATGTGAATGGGGTAGTTTTAGGACTGCAGCAGTTATGTCCTACTCTGATACACTCTTTGCCCCTCACCAAAACATCTAAGCTGGTAACAATACATTTGTCTGCATGCCCTGTTTAACCTAGATATCTAAAAACAATATCCAATGTTCTTTTCAGGTGTTTATTTAAACAGTGCTGAAAATTATATGATGACTGTGAAACACTGCTGACATCACATTTTGTTTTTATGATTAAATTGTTTCCTTTTCTAGTCAATGTTTATTTTGACCATAAACAAATGCATTGTCACACAAATGCAGTTAATTCTGCACTAGGCTCACTACTGACTGAGTCAGTCACCGAATCTGCGTCTCATTCTTCATAATAACAGATAAAGTGCGAGGATTTTCTGTCCAGCTCGGTCTACATGAACAACAAAGAGAACAAAATCAATGTGGAATTTAGCTTTTAGAAAAGGTTTTGCCTATACATAACTTGTAATTGTTTGATTTGCTGCATGGGTCAAATGATTGCATCAAGCACTGCCATGGGCCAATTAGATTGGCTTGATTGGACATGAGACTGAGACACCAATCACTCTGAAGGCGTTCCCCATAGCATCAAACCAGATGCAGTGTCTCGACCCCTTTCTCAGGGAACCAAGATTACATGTGTAACCGAGAGACAGCGCTCATAAAGATAATAAATGATATTCACCTAAATATGTTAGGAGAATACAGGCAAAATATCAAAATATATATGCTAGTATTACTCAGCCTTACTGCTGCATTTGACATCCTATTTATTGTCCTGTATTTTATCTGTCTCCTTTTTTTATTCTAAACTGCTTTAATATATTTTATATTCTGCATGCTATTCTTATGCATTTGTTGTGATCATTTTTGATTATTTTAATTTCTTTTTATGTAAAGCAGTTGTGTATGAAATGTGCTATATAAATAAACATGCCATGCTCAGTCTTTTGTATTGTAATACATTTTTAAAGTATAAAAAATGCTGACAAGTGCATACAGGTTGTAAAACATAACACTTAAAGGAACAGTTCACTCAATAATGAAAAGTAACCCTCATGTTTTTAATATATTATTCCCCCACATTATTCCAAAATTCCACACATATTTGATAGCCAAGCACAAAAAAGAATCTTTGCTATATTATTTATAACCAAAGTATATTTTTATGTTTCACAGCACAAAATGAGCTGGCAGGAAAAGGGGTTGGAATTTGTGATGAGCCCATTACTTTGGAAATTACATCACCAGATGTGTGTGACCTCACACTGATCGATTTACCTGGAATTGCAAGAGTCCCAATAAAAGGACAACCAGATGATATTGGATATCAGGTTGGGGTTAAATGTAGTCTAATCTGTCTAATGAAAAATGTTTTGGACCTAAAGAAATGAGGACTAGCCCAGTTTTTTATCTTTCCCATTTACCTCCCATTTTATAATGTTGCATGTTCATCTGCAGACCAGCCAAGAACCAACACTCCCTTTAAATTTCCTTACCAGGATTACCTGTCATTCTTATTGCAAATGATTCGGTTTCTCCTAGATCACCCGGCTAATCTTAAAATTTATTGAGAAGAGTGAAACTTTAAACATGGTAGTGGTCCCTTGTAACATTGATATTGCAACAACAGAAGCACTAAAAATGGCACAAGAAGTAGATCCTGATGGTAAAAGAACTTTAGGTAAGTAATACTGAAGGGGAGTGTAGGGGAATTGCTTGTTTAATTGATCTGTTGTTTCGTAGAATACATAAAACAATGCAAAACTGCACTTTACTGCAAAGCTTTCCAATATTTACAGTGTTTCACATGTTTATCTGTCTAGTTCACATTCACATGCTCACACACCTGTATGCACTATACATCCACAAAAGGAGATATCTGAACTCCTATTAGTGCTATTATATTTGAGCTATGTGGGGCAAACATTTGCACACCACAGCCTGTGACTGTATCCTGGAAATGAATGGCATACCATGAATAATTATATTTATAAGTAACTTTATGATAATTTATTTTATACATATTACTTTTGCTTATGCTTCTTTTTTAAAGGAGATACAGAATTTGATTATTTTAAGAAACACACAGGTAATATATCATTGTACTGTAATAAATGTTGTTCTTTAACTTAAGGTACACCAGAATCTCTCATTTAAGTTTGCAGGTGTGCAAAACTCACCATGCCCCAGGAAATGGGAATGTACACAAAAAAACACTCACTTTTTTCCCCATATCTTACAGCAATTTTGACCAAGCCAGACCTCATAGACAAAGGAACTGAGCAGAACATTTTGGCCATTGCCCAGAACAAAGTTATCCCTCTCAGCAAAGGTTACATCATGGTGAAGTGTAGAGGCCAAAAACAGATTGATGAGAAAATTTCTCTGGAGAAGGCTTTACAAATGGAGACAGACTTCTTCAAAAATAACAAGGATTTCAGGTCATAATCTGGAAAAATTTTTGAATCCATTTCCTGCTGTCACAAGTCAATATTTATAGTAAAATAAAGAATAAAAAATAAATAGATATACAATAGTTTTTTGGGGTAAATTGAATGTTTTTTATTGTTTATATGTTATTGACAATCAAGGTATTTTTTACAAGTTGCTCCTTCTTTTAATCCAAGCAGTAAATATATTAAATTTAAGTTGATAAATTCATAAAAAATAATTTAAAAACTGACCCCTTTACAAACAATGTTGTGTAGATAGTGCTATTTATTTCTGCAGTTGCCTCATGAATGAGGACAAAGCTACAATTAAATGTCTTTCAACCAAACTGTCCCAGTATCTTGTTGATCACATCAAAGTAAGTTGAAATCTCTTACTCTGTTTTCACTACATTGTTTGCAAGGCAGCACTATATGTGGCGGAGGGGAATTTGCCACCACCTTGTGGGGAAATAATTAAACGCTAAACTAAGGAAGACTGAGTGAGAAGCAGGATCTTAGTCCCCCCACCCAATGCTTTAGGTCTCGGTGTAACTAGCAGTTATATGTAGTTACCTATCGGGATGCAATGTGGTGCTATAGAAAAGGTGAGGTGGGTTCCAGGACTTATCTCCTACACGGTGGCTGCCTGAAGTGCGTGAGTGTGCAGAAAACTCAGAAAAACCCACCGTCCCCAAATCTAACTGGATCGGTGAGACGCCCCCACTCCTTAGCTTAAGAGATTCAAGTCACCTTACACAGTTTAAGTGTAACTACACAGAAATATTTATTTTAATAAACTACTAGTCTTAAGAGACTAATTAAATTACTTTAATAAAAGAAAAAGTATTTCAAATTCAGACAACAACAAAAAAAATATAAACAATTGGTGATTGTTTCAGTTGAACCTTAAACAATATCCAAATCAGTTCACTTCAGATTTTGAAAAGTTCACATCAAAATCCAGGAAAAACTATACTCAGTCCATTGAGTCAGAGTGTCCATAGGCTTGCAAACAAATGTACATGAATTACTTTGTACAGAAATTCAGTATTCAGGTCCACGTATGCAAGCTCCTTTAAAGCACAGTTTAGCTTTTATACTTATTAAAAGGAAAGAAAACTAGTAATGCACATCACCACATTGGCATCCATAATGATAATCCACAATTTAAAACGGCAGTTGTGGTTAGGAAAAATACTAAACTTAACTAAAACTTTATGCTGCATTGCAAACACTTTGAAACTAGTTCATATTTTTGTATTAGTAATATTATAAGTCAAGTCATTGTTATGTGATTTTCACTCATTAGAAATCACTGCCACTGCTCTCTGAAAAAATAAAGAACCAGTTGTGGCATCTAAGAAGTGAGCTTAAGGAGTGTGAAGCTGGACCACCACTGGACCCTCAGGAAGCAAGAACCTTCCTGATTACAGTAAGAGCCTCACCATCTCAAACCATCACATCATCTGCTTACTTTTGGATTTAATATTATATCTTTGTCTTTTTTTATCAGTAAAAACATGATTAAAGTTGTTTAAATTAATTCTGATATATGGCAGACCAGGGCTTACACAGAGTTGTAACAAGTGCTGCATCATTAACTGAAAGGATTTGAGTCCAGAGTCCAGTTTGACTCAACAATTTCTCTAGCAGCAAATCCCTGCTACTATGAAAATACTGTTTATGAATTTTATCTTACTAAGTAACATTTCAATGCCGGTGCCAGGACATCTAAACCAAACAGCACCGCTTCCAGAAAACAAAGAATATCTACCAACACAATGAACTACACAATAACTAAACTAACAACAAACAACATGGGGGACATAAATGTGGCAGAATTTAGATTTTATTTTGACAGAGACAATAAAGTCCTGGGCTGTATACATCAGGTAAAGGACCTGAAGACCTTAATCTGTTATGGTATCCCAGCAAACATAATACGCTCTGACATGGTCGATGGTTAGTGTGATGTTACTTTATAACAACCTTGAGACGTCTTGAAGTTCCATGTTTTAGAATATTGGCTAAAGGTCCAGAAACGTTGCAGCCACATCCACAAATAATGTTGCTACTTTTTCCCATAGTGAATGTTGTAGTGAGATGCAATTTATTATAGTAGAAAATTAGGACCACATTAAAAACGTTATAACGTCCCAATGAATGTTCATAAATCTGTTTGTTTGTATTCACAAGGAGTCGCACTTGAATCATTTAAGAAAATTCATGGTCATTCATGGTCATCGTTTTTACCTCATAGACTAATGCTTTTTTAAGCATTAGGGGAATGTTATGAGCATGAATAGTTGCCAGTCCAGATAAGTCTTTAAAAATGTCTCAGTTTAAAAACCCAAATGCAGATCAGCTTTTAAACAAGGGGAAAACAAGAACCAAAACAAGACTTAAATTCTTGAACAGGAAAACCTAGACTAGACTAGACAAATAAAACATTGAGCTCAACAACTTGACAAGGCAGACAACAAAAACAAGAAACAACACACCAGCACAAGACATCAAACACACGGGCATTAAAAAGTAACGCAAACAAGGCGGGTAACGAGGGCAGGCATGTGAGGGGAATTAACCAATGAGGGGATGATTTACAAGGAAACAAGGGGGCGGGGTCAAGACGCAAGACAGGAGAGCACATGGTCAAAGTAAACAAACAATAGCCATGTGCTACAGGCCGACTCAGCCAACATTTTCTCTCCATATATGCAGACCTTTTGAGTTAGGGGTTTTCTTTTCCTCTTTTTTTGAGTTTTTCTTTCTTTTTTTGAGTTAGGGGTTTTTCTTTTTCTCCCTTGAGGTGTACTAAAAAGGGAAAGCTATTCAAAAAATAAAGTTTAAAAAAGGAAGCTTGGCATGAATATCAGGGAATGTTGATACTCTTCAACCTTCATGTTTTTTGGACCAGTAATATCTGAGAGCAAGTGAAATAGCTTTTCAGGATGTCACATACATGTATATAAGCATAATGACAATTAATAGTAGTTAGAGTTACAAAAGCCCACGTTATTAATATGGTGCTCTTCTCACAGACCTTAACAAGCTTTAATGAGAAGATCAAGCAGTTGTCATCTGGAGAGCTGTTCAGTGAAGACAATCTGTATGTCCAGCTTCGGGCTGAATTTGGAAAGTGGAATGATCATCTTGATTCCACCAAGACCTCCTGTCAGTATACACTCAATTATTTAAATTAGGGTAGAATTCACTGCTATTAAATGTGTTGTATTTTCTGAAAGTAACAGTGCCATGTGAAAGGGCTTGTTGATTTGTGTAACAAGACATTTATCTTGCATAATAAGTTCAACAATCAGTTGAAGAATTTAAGGAGCAGAGCCAGAAATATAGAGGAAGGGAACTGCTCGGCTTCAGCAACTACAAAGTCTTTGAGATGCTTTTGCAAGAACATTTAAGGAAACTTAAGGAGCCTGCCATCGACACACTCAATTCCATAAAAGGTAGGATCTCATGTCTTCATATTTGGGGCATCTTATGGTCAGAAGAGTGCTGTTACATTAACCGGCATGTTTTTATGGAAAAGTCAAACAGGAGACATTTCTAGCTCTGTTTTTTATTTCTGTTTTCTCCTCAAGAAATTATCCACAAGCACTTCACCGATGTGTCTCATCTGTGCTTCCAGAACTACCCTTTCCTTCTAAATGTCACTATGGTAAATATAACAAAGTTTAATAGTTACAGAGTCAGACCTCTGAGGTTGCAAGGTTGCAAGTTCGATTCCCAATGCCGGCAGGAAATGCATGAGGTGCCCTTAAGCAAGGCACCTTTCCCCCAGTTGCTCACTGCTCCGGGTGTATGTGTGTGTTCACTACTCACCGTTATGGGTTACCATATGTTGACAAATACGTCAATCCACTTTAATTCTTTTCTGCTTCAAACCATAGAACAAAATTGACAACATTCACCTGAAGCAGCAAGCCAAAGCGGAGCAAAGGATCTTGGAGCAGTTTGAAATGGAGAACATGATTTACACTCAAGACACGATCCACCTGAAGGTCTTGAATGAGATTACCAAACAGGATGGCAAGGACAAATTTTCAGAAAACAATCTTCCTGGCTTTGACAAAAATATCACATACACTGAAATGCTTCAGTCATATTACCAGGTGGACCTTTATAGATGTCATAATACATATAACTGTTCATAGTTAGATTTAAGTGGTTTGTGGTGTCTACTAAATTAGCCATCAAGGACAATATTTATAGTATTTGACGTACAAATTCTTTTAAATCCATCTGAGCACTGAAATTGTTACTTGCTCTTTCTCTTAGATTGTGGTGCAGCGGATGGCTGACCAGGTACCCATGCTGATTCTTTACTTAATGCTAAAGAAGACTGCTCGGCTCCTATGCACTGAGATGCTGAGTTTAATGGATGGTGCGAAAGTAAAAGAGATTCTGTGTGAGGACTCCGCAATCAGTAGGAAGCGCATCGAAATACAGACAAGTCTGGATCGTTTAAATATTGCTCAGGAAAAAAATCAGAAATTTTGTTTAAAGGATTATGTTATTTATAAATACATAACACACCCCACAGTTTATCCCATGTTCTTTTTGTATGTCAGTCATTTTATGGTATATTTTGATGCTGGTATATTAGACTGTGGACCATTTGTTAACATCTTTTCCATGTTATTAATGTGTCTTAATACTATTTAGCCTTTTAAATGAATTAACTAGCATAGTCTGTATTACTGGTTTTAAAGGGATTGTGTATTATGTACTTTAATCTGGTGCTGCCAGATTAAATTAGACTGGTTAGAATTATGCATAACCTCTGATTACTAGCAATGCAATCACGATTCTCCTTCAACCAACTAATAATATCACTTAATGCTGGATTCGTTATGTTGGTTAAAATGTAAAGCACTTATTAATTCTGAAATGCTTTAGCAATTGTTTTTAAACATTATAATTTGTATTATAAGGCGGAAGCTAAAATTATGCGTTATGGTATGTGTCACTATGAGATTGCAATAAAAGATAAAGCAATGATGTCGATCAGACAAAATCAAAACGATTGCATGTCAGACGATTTTAAGACCTGTAATCACACATTCAGATTGTAGGGATTTCATTTTTCTTTACAATGGGGTAAACTGTCACCCATCATCAATGGGTTATTAAACTATCAAATGTGGATTAAATATCATCATTATTGGGATTAATAAATAGCAGTGTCTTAATTTTTTTTAAACAGTTCTACTTACGGATTCTAAAATCAGATGCACACTACAAGACAGAAGCTTGTCTATGCAAGACTATTTTGTTGGTTTTTGTTAATATCAACAGCCTTAGCAAACCATCAGTTTCTGAATTTCAACACCTCAGTGAAAGGGGTTAATGGTGCTTTGTGCATCAGTTAAGAAGACTAAACACGATATTTGCATGTATCTCTCACTGAAAATGTCCTGAAGTTTGTTGAGGCTCCATTTGATCCTTGCTGGTGGGAGAGAACAAGTTTGATGCAGAGGATCTTTGATAAATGAAAAGGCACAAGTTTAAAGGTCTGCTGAAGACTTCTATCTCATCCAAAGACACAAAAAAAGAACTGAAAAAGTCTCTAAAATCTCTCTTGTGTTTTTAAGCAGTGGTCTTTAAACGGTGTGGATGTCACACCCTAAAGTGGTGAGTGACCTAATCAGAAGTTGTTCTCTCTGAGGGAAAATTACTGTAACACTTTTTGTCTTCCAACATGATGTTTGCTTGTGGAGTTTGATTGGATGTTGCGGTGGAAACTTTAAGGAGTTTTATAATATGAATATGAAGCAGAGTTATCAGAATATAATGCAGAACAATGTAATATTCCTCACAGATACAATATATGGTCTTAGTGATCTTAATTATCTTAGTAATTCTGAAGCATTCATTTAAACAAACACAGATTAATATACAGGAAACATAAAACATTAAGGACATACATAAGGTTCATACATTTCCATTATACATTCCAATGTGATTACACAGTGGGGAAGTTGTGGCCTACTGGTTAGTGAGTTGGGCTTGTAATCGGAAGGTTGCTGGTTTTATTCCAGTGCCAGCAGGTGGCAACTGAAGTGCCCTTGAGCAAGGCACCCAACCTCCCATTGCTCCCCTGGTGCAGCAGTGCTCTGGGTGTGTGTGTTCATTTCTCACTAGTGATGGGTTAAATGCGGAGGTCACATTTTTGGTATGGGTTTCCATATCTGACAGATATGTCACTTTCACATAGTGGCTATAAGTGTGATTGGTGCTTTTTGAATTCTACACCATTGCCACCCTAACAACAGCAATCAACCACATCAAGTATCTGTAGTGAGGAGTGATGGTAGACTAATATATCGGCCAATGTTTGCAATTTTTTCAGCATCAGTTGATAAATTCTTACATTTGGCCTAAAATTGTTCCATTTAAAATATAGAAATTTAAAATATGTTTGAATTTCTATATATTATATTCATTATCCGCTGTATTTAACTGTTCACAGGCCCAGCCCGAAAACTGACCAATGGAAGGGGTTTGGGGGCCTCAGGAGACCCAATAGCTGATCAATTGAAGCCGATAGTTTGTCAATAAAATAATTTACCAATAGTTTTATTTATTATGAAAACTGTTTAAAAAAAATTTGAATCGCCAATTTATTCGCACGCCGCAAAGTCACAAAATTCAGAACCACAGTGACCGATCAAATTAAAACACACATATAGATCTATGTTAGTGGTGTTTGTAGAAGTAATCCAAAGAAACAGGTAGATAATCTCAAAATAATCTACGCTTTTAATCACCAAAACTCAGGGGACCAGGAGAACACAAAATATGATAATAAAACGCAAATATTAACCAAACAAACAAGGGCTGACCAAGAACAGAACAAAACCAGGGAGTATATATGCACAGGAAGTACAGGGTAAACTAAATAAGGAACAGGTCAACATAATCTGTAACTAAGGCAACGGAGGAGGAGCTAACGATGAATTTATTAACAGGATAATGATTAAATTAACAAGAGAAATGCAAGGAAACCAAAACACAAAAACAACGTGACAGTTTATACATGCCACAGAGATTCAATTATTTAA